>JAKSZT010054477.1:522405-697006 GCA_026826555.1 Tolypeutes matacus | reverse complement strand
AGTTTAAGGATTTTTCCAGATGAGAGATAGAAGTTTCTATACGGGCACAATACAGCATCATAAAGATTTCTATTCTCTCAAATAGGCAAAACTTGGAGAAAAAATATTTTGGGTATTTTATAAATATGATACTCTCCATGTGAGTCAGATGCAGTAATTTTGTGTCTTAGGGTCAATGTGTCAGTTTTGCTTAGCGGTTAACACCAGTCTAATTATTGTAGCTTCAAGGTTTCTATTGCACACAATCATCTTCTCTCTTGCTTGATCTTTTAAATGTTTCTCTGGTTCCTTAAATTTTTTTCTCAAATATTTTTAAATGGCTTTGATCAGCCCAACTGAAAGCCATAGGTCTTAGCTACTAATGTTTTTCCTTTACTTTGTGGTGGATTTTCAAGTTTCTGAATAGAGATGATATCTAATTTTGAGTAATTAGTACAGATGCAGTAAGTTACACTAAATCACCCCTAATCAATTTACATTTCTTGGTTGAAAACTCTCCTATATAGCTCAAGAGCTCATTGATATTTCATTTGTTTAAAACAGAGAACAGATTTTTCTCATTAAGTTTTAATTTTTTCATTTCAATTACACAACACACCCTTCCAAAACACAGAGAAAAAATATTTAAAACTCATACAAGTAACTCCTACGTACATGTACAGAGTTTGATAGGGAAAGGTAAACTTAAATGCAGCCCTGAAAAAAGATTTAAATATTCACCCTTCAACCTTAATAAAGACATTTTGGGGGAAGCGGATATTGCGCAAGCTACTCGGCTCCTGTCTACCACAAGGAGGTTCCGGGTTCATTTCCCAGGTACTCCTGGTAAAAACACTCTCGCCCCCGCGGCACGCTGATGCAACAAAAAAAAAGACAAAGAGGGGAGACAATAAGAGACACAACAAACCAGCAAGCTGAGGTAGCTCAAGCAATTGAGTGCCTATTTCCCATATCAGAGATCCCAGAATCAGTTCCTGGTGCCTCCTAAAGAAAAGACGAGAAGACAAGCAGATACAGAGAACACAGACTGAATGGAGGCAGAGAGCAGACAGTGTGCACAAAAACAACAAGGGAGTGAGGAAGGAATAAATGAATAAAATAAATCTTTAAAAAAAATCTAAAGGAAAACACATTAAAAAAACATTTTGGGGAGACTATAAAACGTTTTGTGTGTTCATCTAAATAATTCTGCATGTGGACAATGAACGTGGGCATCACGATTCATTTTACTTCTCTATTTACTGGAATTAACAATCATCTAAACCTGATCACTTTTGAGGGTGAAAGGGGTGCTATCAAAAGTATACCAAGACACAGCAGTAAACCAAAACTGTTTTGGTGAAATCTCAAAACTTTTGTGTAAACATCAGTGTGACAAATAAAATTTGAATTCTCCCTTGCATAATTAAAGAAAGTTAAATTTTAGCAGGCTACTGTCTAAATATTTTTAATTCCATTTAACATTTTTAGATTTGTGGCAGACACCTTTGGTCTTGTTAATAGAACCCCAGTACTGTTCTTTGAGAGACAAGGTGTGCAGGGAACGTAGTCTTCTCTTCTAGTCTCAGGGGATGAACCAAACTTAGTGTTATATTAACTAGAATTTACAATATATATAGAATTTACAATATATACTTCAGTATCAAGTAGTACATACATACATGCTGTGTGTATGTATTATTTTTGTGTACACTATAGGGGCAGCTAGTTAACATCTATAATACTCTAATTCCGGGTATGGATAGTTAGCATTTGAAAGATTCTAATCAAGTGCCCACATTTTAGAGTACTTACTACAAATGCTTACACCACTATTGTATCTAACCAATACCACAGGGCTTGTTAGAAAAGATTTTTGCCACTGATGTCGTTCAGAATGTATAGATTGGCATGAAAAGAGTCTTTAGAATGGTTTCCCAGCTTCAAGGACTGTGTTAAAGTATTTTTGGAGGAGTCTGTCACCTGAACCTTGTTAGTATAATGTTTTCTTTTCTGCCTCCATTGGATCTTTTTTTAAAATATATTCTTTACTTTTTAAAAAGATACTTAGATTACATAAATATTACATAAAAATATAGAAGATTCCCACATGCCCTGGTCCCTACATCTCCTACTTTTTCCCTCATTAACAACATCTTTCATTAGTGGGGTATATTCGTTACAATTGATGAAAACATTTTGAAGCATTGCCACAAAGCATGGATTATAGTTTACATTATAGTTTACACTCTCTCCTGCACAGTTTTATAGGTTATGGCAAGATAAGTAATGCCCAGTTATTTGTTATTGTAATGTCATTCAGAACAATTCCCAAGTCCCAAAAATGCCCCCATATTACACCTGTTTTTCCCTCTCCCTGCCCTCAGAACCTCCAGTGGCCACTGCCTCCACATCAATGATATAATTTCTTCCATTGCTAGAATCACAATAAGTCTATAGTAGAATACCAGTAAGTCTACTTTAGTCCATTGTTCATTCCTTAATCTTGAGGATTATGGGATGGTGATGCCCACTCCACCTCTAATGGATGGGGGTGGGGCTTCAATCCCACAGGGCAGATGGATGGGACTCGCTTGCAGTTGTAGACTCTCTCAGTTCTTGGGGTGATCATTGTCCATCATCATTTCCTTGTTAGCTGTCCTGGGTGAGTACAATGAACTAGAGAGAAGGTGTTACAACTCTGTTGATATTCAAACCCAGCTGGTACATGGATAGCCCAAAGATTTTAGTCTTTTGGACGTACACCTATCAACCCTAGTCTAATTATAAGTTCAAATAGAAGGGTCAGAAGAGCCATGTTTAGAGAAACCACAACTGAGTCCATCTCTGTCACATGTGGGAGCATAAATTCCAAAGTAGGACCCTCTGGCAGGCATCAAACTCCTGAGCTATCTGCCCTGACTTTAGTGTCTGGATACCTCCAGAGCCTAAACGAGCACCACTATTTGAAGAAGTATTTACTTTGGCAGTCAATGAGATACTGCTGAGATATGCATAAGCATAACCTGAGGGATACAGACCATGTTAAATTTCATCAAAATTTATAAAAAGTGTATGTTCCAAAATGTAAACCATAATGTAAACCATTGACCATGGTTGGTAGCTATGGTACAATATTTTTACATCAACTGTAACAAATGTACCATCCACATATCAAATGTTACTAATAGGGGAAAAGGGAAAAGGAGAGGATGTTGGGAATATGGGAATCCCCTATACTCTGTACATGACTTTTCTGTAAATAAAACTTCTTTGAAGACAAAAATGAAAAAAGTGAGACACTGGGGAAATAAACAGAAGACAATGACACTATACATGCAAGACATCAGATCTTACAGTGATGAGAGACATAATGTTAAAAAAAATTTTATTTATTTTTAAAATATATTTCACTATTTTTTATTTCAATTTTTAAAAAAAAATTTTGTATTTTATTTCTTATTCTTACAACTATCATTATTATTTCATTTTCTTATTAATTGTATCTGACTATTTCATTGGCTTCATTTTTGAAGAAGTTTTGGATCACAGAAGGATTACAACTATGTCAGGAGAGGATCATTTGTGCAGGGTGTCAGTGATGGGGAATACATGGGGGGAAGTTCAACTGGGCATACATATAAGGCATATAAATGTGTTCAAATGTTAATGGGGCATTGTCACAGTGGGTGGAGATCCACCCACACAATAACTGAAAGAATATCAAATTCCCATCCTGGGGAGCCCTACCACATTCTCTAATGGAACAGCAAGAATCCCTTAAGTACAGGGGCAATGACTAGTGAAGGATGATCCATTGATTGACCATTAATATTAATGACTGTACTTATGAACCTTGAAATTGAAAATTAGCTTAGTATTATAGAGTGCCTAAAAGTTACCTCCTGAGAGCCTCCTTGTTGCTCAAATGTGGCCTCTCTCTAAGCTAAACTCAGCATATAAATGCATTACCCCCCGCCCAGCATGGGACATGACTCCCAAGGATGAACCTCCCTGGCACTGAGGATTACTACCAAACAACAAATAGCAACGCAACTGGAAAAAGACCTTGACCAAAAGAGGGGGGAAAGTTAAGACAAATGAGTTTATATGGCTAAGAGACTTCAAAGTGAGTTGGAGCTCTCTTATAATGTATTTTTGTTAAGTATCTAAGAAGACAGAAGCTAGGACTTCATTGAGTTTACAGAATTAATTGTAAGAATGTTTTATGTTCCTGCTTGCTGAGAAATGTTGGAGTATGTGGCAGAATTTGGTCTAAGATTTGTTCTCTTTGTAACAAACCACAATGTTAAAAAAAAAATTTAAAAAAAAAGGCTGCTTGATAGCCCTCATGTATCTCTTTGAGGCCACCCATATATCCAGAAAGAAAAATCAACAACAATGTAGATGATACAGTCAGAGTTAAGTCAGTAAAACCAAAACCACTACAACTATTTTAAAGGAGTGAACTTGATATAGAGAATTGGTTAAGAGAAAGATAATTCAGAAGACTGAAAGGGCAAGAAGGGAACTGTGAGGTAAAAATGATAGGAACTCCAAGAAATAGCTTCCACCCCCAGATCTTTGGAGAAGGGGAAAGAGTTGGGGTTATCAGAAACCGGAAACTTGGAGGAGAGCTGAACTCAGACCTCTGAGAAGAGGATATTACACAGCTGGTGCTGGTAACTCTGAGTCTAGTCTGGAGATGGGAAAAAACCTGAAAACTGAAACCAATTGTCTGAGAGAAAGAATCCTTGTCTAGGGATGCTCACAGGGAACCAGATGAAAAACAGCAAGCTGCATGTCCTTTCTCTCCCCTCCTGCTTTCTAGTCTTCTCTTCCTGCTTTCTATTGTCAGAGCCTAACAGGAAGGGAGCTGGCAAAGTGAAATGTGGTGTGCAGAGTCCCAGCCCCAGCAGCACAAAGCAGAGGGTTGGAGAATGAGTGCAGGCTAAAATAAAATAGCTTAATAATCAGCACATTGATTTTGGTTGTCTTGCAACTCATAAGAATCCAAGACCCCTTTGGCAGTGATTAGTGTGGGGGACCCATTATAAATAAAGTTATGGCTAGTGGAAACTATGGGGAAGTCAACTTAGAGCTACCGTTTTATTGTAAAACCAGAGTTTATGCAACAGAGTTTATATAATATATCCAACAGAATTTATGTAATATATACATGCAATTATATATTATATATATAAATATCACACAGATCTATACCCACCACCCATCTTAAGAACCAGAACATTTTGCACCTTAGAAGTCCCTCCTTGACCTCATACTTTTCTACCCTACCCACTCACCTGAAGGCAATCATGACCCTGAGATTTGTGTTAATCAGTCTCTTGTCTTTCCTTATAGTTTAATATCTATTATAATTTTAATTATATTGTTTTAGAAAATAGAACTCCTGAAGCCAACCCACACACAAGGGACAACTGAATTTCAACAAATGAGCAAAAGTAATTTAGTAGAGAAAGATAGTCTTTTCCACAAATGGTTTTTGGAGGAAAAAAATGGATATCCAGATGCAAAAGAAAAACATGAGCTCAGAACCATACCTCATATCCCATATCTATATGCGACCTGGATCCATAACTCAATTAATTAAGAAAAAGACCTAAATGTAAAACCTAAAGCTATTAAACTTCCAGAAAGAAACATAAGAGAAAATCTTTGTGACCTTGTGTTAGGCAAAGATTTAGTATCTATAATTCTGAAACCAATATTCATAAAAGAACAAATTGATAAAGTTGGGCTTCATCAAAATAAGAACTCCTGCTCTTTGAAAGATACTGTCAAGAAAAGGAAAAGGTAAGACACAGACTGTAACAAACATTTGCAAAGCCGAGAACTGATAAAGAATTTGTATCTAGATATGTAAAGTACTCTTAAAACTCAACAATAAGAAAAGAAACAGCCCCTTTTAAAAATCCAAGAAGATTGTCAAAAGCTCATGAAAAGATGTTCAATATCATTAGTCACTAGAGAAATGCAAATTAAAACCACAATATACTACTAAGCCCTATCAGAATGGCTACAGTTTAAACAACTGATCATACCAAGTGTTAGTAAGGATGTGGAAAAACTGTAATGCTCAAACACTCCTGTTGGAAATGTTAAATGGTACCGTCACTTTGGGAAACAATTAGGTGGTTTCTTAAAAACTTAAACATACACTTACATAGATGCAGCCATTCCACTTGAAAAGAAAAGGAATTACAAGTTCATATAAAGACTTGCACATAAATATATATCATAGCTTTATTTGTAATAGCCAAAAGCTGGAAACAAACAAAACGACCATCAACAGAAGATTGAATAAGCAAATTATGGCATAGCCATACAATGGAATAATACTCAGTAATAAAAAGTTATGAACTATTGATACATGCTAAAACATCATTGATCTCAAAATAAGTATGCTGAGTGAATGAAGCCAGATTCTCCTCTCCAAAAAAAAAAAAAAAAAAAAGTATGCATTGCTTGATTTCATTTACATAACTATACAAAAGGCAAAAGGATGTATAGCGATAAAAAGCAGATCAGTGATTATTTGGGGAGGTTGGAAAATAGAAATGGATGGACAAGAGGAATGACAAAGGAGCACAGAGAAACTTTTCCAAGTGAAGGACTTGATGGGCAGTGTTCTTTCACACATCAGGTGCTTGTCTCCTGGTGCTCATTTGGAAGTGTTTCCCTGAGGTAAGTTCTTAGGAGGAAAGTGTAGGACATGTACATGTACAAATTTTCTAGGGAATGTCAATTGTTTTCTACCTTGGTGTTCCCAATTTATACTGCTGCCAGCAGTGAATTCTTTTAATCCACAAACTGGCCAACACATGATATGATCTGATTTGTTAATAGTTGCCAATCTGATGTATGCCTTGGTATCACACTACAATGATAATTTCCCTAATTACTAAATTGGTTGAACATCTTTTTTTATATAATTATGGACCTTTTTGTTGCCTCTGCTACAAAATGTCTGACATACCTTTTGCCCCTTTTTCTGTTGGAATATTTGTACTTTTCTTTTTGGTTCATATATATTACACATGTAATATTTCTGAATTTCTTTCATTGTTGGCTGTTTATGTTAAAAATATTTTAGTTTGTAGCTTGTCTCTTAATTCTTTTCATAATTATTTGATAAATAGAATATTTTCATTTTAATGTAGTCAAATTAATCATGTTTATGATTTTTTAAATTTGGGGGACTTTTTAAAGAGCTCCTTCTTCCTTCCCTAGAATAAGATCATAAAAGTATTGGCTCACATTATTTTTCAAACAATTTTAATTTTGCATTTAATCCATGTGGAATCAGGGAATTTTTGTCTGTTTGTTTTAAATTGGCCCATCATAAGGCCATAAGCATAGTAAATTTGGGGTGTAAGATTGGAAAGATAGAAAGATCCTTAATCCTGATGTTGTCATTGAATCTCTAAATAAACTCTGGAATCGCTGCTCTCCAGAGTTCTTTTCATGTGAGATAAAAATATTCTTACCACCTGAACCACTCTTGTCTGAGTAATCTGTTATTTGCAGCTAACCCCTTTCTATTTGATTAAAGGTGCTTAAATTACCTGGGTACTTCTTCTCAGTGCGATCTAAGTGAAACAAGCTAGCACAACCCTGATTCAATTGGTTGGTGTCTTCTGTTGCTGAGGCTTGCATGATGCACTTATTGATACTTAATTGAGCCAGTTACCTTCTTGCTGTTGGGCGTCCTGCTCTGATTATAAGGCATCAGGGTCCAAAAGAGAAAAGGCAGGTTTGTGTTGCAAAACAAAACTGTTTCAGTACTGAGCACAGCCCCCACGCCAGCTTCTTATCAGTACTGAGAATCAGCAACCTCTTTAAACCACTTCCCTGGAACAGCCTTGATGGTGGTGGCTGGTGGGGCCTGAGAGAGATTTAATGCACTTTTATTAATTCACATGGTACCATTCTGAAAGCACTGCAATTTGTAGAACATTATTACAACCAAAAGGCAAAATCAACATCTTATGAGGCTGTAAACTTGTTGAAAGTGCACCTGAAATCTCAGAGGTAAGGAAATGAAGATATAAGTAAGCTACAGCAAGTGTTCAGCTTTGCAGTTTATTTTCTGCATAACAATAATGGGAGAAGGAATAGCAAACTCCTATTATTTGTGATTCATGCAGCAATCCACTTACACCCCAGATGGACAACTTTGAAAAGATGAAGGTGTTTGCATCTTTATTCCCAAGAGAGTGATCCTCAGGATCTGGTCTGTGAAGATTTGACAGAGTGAAGCACCAGACCATTTAGAGAAACCCATTATGCGCAATTTGTTCCAATTAATGTGAAAGTCTAGCATTTCTCCAAAAGCACCTTGTAGGGTAAGCAGTGAATGGATTTATATTTTACAGATTGTTGATTAGGTTAACCAGAGCATAAGACATCGTGACTATCAGTCACCCAATATTATGGTTAATGGGTATAACAAAGTCTCTCATTTTCCAGTTAAATAGTGCCTTTGGCCTGATCTTTCAAACCCCAAATCACTTTATTTCTGCGCAGTTCCTTTTATAAGATATGACCTCCAGACAGAATTTATTAGTTAGCAGAGCCTGGTGATAAAGTCCTATGCAAAAAAAGATGGGGGAGGCAGAGCAGAACACACAGGAGGGGAAGTCAGATGATCTGGGATCCAGACTTGACCATGCTGCTAATGCATGATGTGAGTTTAGATAAATTATTATCTGCACGGCTTCAATTTCTTGTTCCCTAACAGGAGACGTTAAACTAGTTATCAGCTAGAAAAATACATGTGTTCACTTCCTTAGTCCTTATTCCACAACCCACAGTTTTTGTCTACCTTTATGGATATTCAGGTCACTTTTCTTCACCATTACCTTTAACAACATCCATTAAACAGCTAATGAAATTTCATCCCTCTTAGAAAACTTTTCCTGGTATACAAAGATATGTTGGACTCCATCACCTTGTTCCATCCAAGAGTATTAGAATATGTGTGTGTCCTGCTCAGATAACCAACAAACCTGAGAGTCCATGAATTGACATTTAAAATGAGCAAATCAGTCATAAAGTACCTATTCCACACCCATGCACAAAATATTGTGCTGGAGGTGAAAGGGTTGCAAAAGACACATGAGGGAGGGTCCTGCAAAGATTCTACAATATTAGGAGCAAGGGGGGCATTGTCAGGTGGTATGGTAACTTGGATTATCTCCTTTCAAGAGAAAACCTGGTGAGAGGACTAAGCACAGTGGGGAAACTAAAGCTTGGTGAGTCCTGCCTGACACAGGACCCCTCTAATGGATACTCTTTGCTCTGGGGCCCTCCATCAGCCTGGCAAAGACTTCCTCAGAGCTGCACCACAGTCTAAGACTCTCCTACCCAGCTTCTTCCTTTTCTCCTTTTACAGATGTCAGTCCTGCATCATGGTCTGAAAGCTTTCCCTGCCTACCCAGCTCTCTTTCTCCTTTACCATTCGTAAGCATTTACTCCATTAAAGCTTTTGCACTTCTAACTCTATCTGGTATCTGTTTCCTATAAGGATCCAAACTAACATGCATGACTATGTAGAGTCAATACAATGTTGCAGCCTCTCTGGCATCCAGATGTGGTCCATAACTATGTGTCTAAGTGGATTTGATATGTGCCATAGCCTTGAAATCTCCTAACAAGAGAGGGCTTGGTTTTCTCTTTACCACGGTCTCTGTCCTGCTGCTTGGAATATGGGCAACATGGTTAAATTCACATCAGTCCACTCAGATTACAATGTAAGGAATCAATTTATTTAGGATTAGGGCTGCAGATCTCTGATAGAGAAACTGTCATATCAACCTGGGTGACATGAGAGAGGAAAATAGTACTATTTTTGCTTTGCAATCAAACAGCATGACATAATCCTAACTCGTTCAGACCCTTACCCTCCAGAAGGGCAGGGAAGTGGCAAATAAAACACTCATTAAACTGGAAACAATGCACAGTGACATGGGATAGTGTGCTACCCACACATATGCTAAAGACTTTCAGAGAAGGGGGCATACGTTGGCAGCTGGAATATCTGGGGAAATACGTGACCTGAACTTTGAAAGATTATTAAAATTTAGAAAGGAAGATATGATGTGGAAATTTTAGGCAGGAAAAAACAACCTGAGCATACTATTTTAGGGTTAAGGAGGAGACTACCCTGAATGCAGTAAAGATGACTTGGTGGCAAATACTGCAAACTCTTACAAGGTGGAAGCAAATCATGAAGATTGTTTGGGCAACATATCCTAGAGGAAACTGTGCTGGTTATTTACCTATTTGCTCTGGGGTCCACACCCTGCCCTTCTGTACTCTGTGGTGTATTTTGAGGACCTGAACCCTCAAACTGCATTTACCAGGCTCCCTTGACCACTGTCTTCTAGCTAGGTTTGACCAATGGGAAATACTGGCCAGATTTTGAAGGACAGAAGGAAGGAAGAATATTCTTACCTTACTCTTCTTCAGTCAACATCTCCAGCAGCAGCTACATCTCCTTGTTGGTTCAAATTTTTGACTGCATAGCCCTGGTTCCTGGGCCCCAGACATACCTCCTTCCCTGTGTCCCTTTGGCTGTAAGGATTGTAGTGACCTCCTGCAGTTGCTAATCTTGGTATTGCTTCACTTTTCCCTATTGATCCTTTTAGTTCTTCTTATAACTTAATAACTAATTTACTATATTCAATTCCTTCTATTTAATTACCTGGTTTAACAGATAATGTTGCTACTCTGTGCATATGTCTACAACATTCATTTATATACACTGAAGGCTGCTTAATGTGGTTATTTGCAATTATTGCTCGGAAGGCTTTCTTCTAGCCTCACATGCACACTTAACCATGTATAAGGCAAGCTGGAGGCAATAGAGTCAATGCCCCTAAAGGCAACTAATAATGGAAAGGGAACTGGTGGATTAAAAAACAGGTTACTCACCCCGGGCGGGGAGATGGGTAACTCTAAATTGTATACTACACTTTCTCTCTGAGTTGTCTACGGTGATTGTGTTCCAGCTGTCCAAGGTGGTAATTTGTTTTATAACACACATTTTATTGGCTTCCTTCCTCTCCCTATCCTACTTTCCTGTTCCCCTACCAGTTTATCAAATAACTCGCACTTGAATCCTTGAACTAGGTTCTACTTTTAGGGAAAACCAAACCAATAAATGTCTTGAGTTTGATAGCCCAGACAGGACTCTAAATATCATAATAGCACTTACTTCATGAAATTGAAATTATTCTTACATTTTTTTTTCTCCTGCTAGTTTTTATTTTCGAATTCTCATCACTTTGCAGAAGTAGGAGTCCAATAAGTATTTGTTGAATGAATGAATGAAAACAAGAAGAAAGGAACGCTGGGAATACACAACTCTATTCCCAGCACTCATCATAGTACCTAACAGGTAGGAGGTTAATCAATAAATATCTATTGATGAAATGAATAACTTAATGAATTTGATGATAACCAGCTTGGAGGTTATAGTTGAGGAGTTGGGATTGGATGAATTCTTTGAAGACTGTATAAACAAAGGAGAATATCAGTATTGGATGAGAAATTTTGTAGCAAGAGGACTATAGTTGAAGTATTTGAATGGAAGAAGTATGAAATATAAACTCCAAAAACACCAGTCCCTATAATTTCCATGAAAATGACAAGAGTAAAAACTTAGAGAGATGTCTAAAGAAATCAGTATTATAATTGCAATAACAAATATTTCAAAATCCATCAAAATCAGGCCTTTAGATGAAGGTAACTAGGTTCTGATACAATGTTTGGAGCATTAACTACCAATAGCTTCGTGAATGATATGTTGCCCTTGAGATTTATTTTTAAATTGTATTTTAAAATTAGTCTTCACTGCAATTGTGTGATTTATTAATCACAGATTTTCTCAAAAAATACATTACCATGAACTTTTTAATAGGTCATATTTTGCAGTCATACACTTTTCATTGTCTTTTTTTCAAAGAATTTAGAAGAATTATCAAATCCCCTCATCTCCTTCACTAGCCTGAAGGATAGTGAATCAAAAGCATTTGCTTCTTAAAAGTATCTACTGAAAAGCCAAACATAAATGTTTCTGATATTCTTTACGGTTTTGCAATATAAAATTTAAAGAATTCGAGGAAAATATATGATTTCAAATTTTATTTAACTTTATATACATTTAAAATATATTTTCAGAATTAGTTCCTTCAAAAACTTGTAACCAGGTACATAGTCATAGGCAGACATAGCAATATGCCTGGTGCTACATTATAGGCATCATATGGTGAAAATACACATTAAACACTTTCTGTTGCTTTAAGTTTTTAAAAGAAACATTTCTTAAGATAAATATTTCATGTCATGAATTCTCGGAAAAGCCAGACATTCGTGACATTGACTCTTGATGGTAAATTAAAAAAAAAAAAAAAAAAAAAAAAAAATCAATCAGAAAGATTGCTTATTGTTTAAGCTACAAGACTGTCTATTCCAGACTCCATGGTAAATTTTGGTTTTTGTCCAGGAACTGTCATTCCTAATGACAGCTTCTGATTAATATCTGGTAGGGTAAAGCCAGTATCATGCTGATTTTACCACTGTAGCTAAATAATATAACTTAATGTAAGGAAAGAGAGAGTCTTCCAATTTCATTCTTCTTTTTATAAGATATTTTTGGCTATTCAGTGGCCTTTACCCTACCAGATAAATTTGATAATTGTCTTTTCCAATTCTACAAAGAAAGCTGTTGGGATATTTATCAGGATTACATTTCATCTGTAGATCAGTTTGGATAGAATTGGTATCTTAATCATAGTCTTCCAATCCATGAACAGAGAATGACCTTCCATTTATTTAGGTCTTCTCTGGTTTCTTTTAGCAATGTTTTATAGTTTTCTGAATACCGGTGCTTTATGTCCTTGATTAAGTTTATTCTTAGATTTTTAATTCTTTTAGTCACTATTGAAAATGGAATTTTTTTCTGACTTCCTCCTCAGTTTGCTCATTAGTAGTATATAGAAACACTACTGATTTTTGCATATTAATCTTATATCCTGCCACTTTGCTGAAAAGAAATCTATGAATTATAGTAGCTTTGTTGTGGAATCTTTGCATTTTTTAAAGTATAGTTTCATATCATCAGTGAATAGCAAAAGTTTTACTTCTTCTTTTCCTCTTTGGGTGCCTTTTATTTCATTTTCTTGCCTAATTGCTCTAACATAGTATTGAATAACAGTGGAGACACTGGGCATACTTGTCTTGTTTTCAGCAGGAAAACTTTCAGTCCCTCACCATTGAGTACAATGTTAGCTGTGGGTTTTTCATATGTACACATTATCATACTGAGAAAGTTTCTTTCTATTTCTATCTTTCGGAATATTTATATCAAAAAAAGATATTGGGCAAGGGGATGTGGCTCAAGTGATTGCACTCCCATCTACCCTATAGGAGGTCCAGGGTACGATTCCCAGGGCCTCCTGATGAAAGGCAACTTGGCCCACGCAGTGAGCTGGCCCAAGCAGAGAGCTGGCCCATGTGGAGTGCTGGGCACACAGAGTGCTGGTCCACACAGAGTGCTGGCCTGTGCAGGAGTGCTGGCCTGCATGGAGTGCCGGCCGGCATGGAGAGCTGGTGCAGCAAGATGACACAACAAAAAGAGACACAGAAGAGAGACAATAAGAGACACAGCAGACCAGGGAGCTGAGGTTGCGCAAGAAATTGAGCGCCTCTCTCCACTCTGGAAGATCCCTGGATCGGTTCCCAGGGCTGCCTAAAGAGAAGACAAGCAGACACAGAAGAACTCACAGAGAGCAGACAGCAAGTGCAAAACAATGGAGGTGGGGGGTGGAATAAATAAATAAATCTTTTTTAAAAAAAGATACTGTATTTTGTCAAATGCCTTTTCTGCATCAATTGAGATGATCATGTGATTTTATTCTTTGATTTTTAAATGTGTGTTACACTGACTGATTTTCTTGTGTTGAATCACCCTAGCATACCTGGGATAAAACCCACTTGATCATAGTGTATAATTTTTTAATGTGCTTTTGGATTTGGTTCGCAAAAATTTTGATGAGGATTTTTTGCATCTATATTCATTAGAGAAATTGGTCTATAACTTTCTTTTTTCATAATATCTTTATTTGGTTTTAGTATTAGGGTCATGTTGGCTTCACAGAATGAGTTTGGTAGCATTCCTTCCTGTGCAATTATTTGGAAGAGTTTGAGCAAGATTGGTATTATATCTTCTTTAAATGATTGGTAGAATTTACCTGTGAACCCATTTGGTTCTCATTTTGGGGAGGTTTTTGATGTTTCAATTTCATTACTTATGGTTGGTTTGTTAAGGTCTTCTAATTCTTCTAGGATCAGTGTGGATTGGTGTGTTTCTAGGAATTTGTTCATTTCATCAACGTTGTTTAGTTTGTTGGTGTACATTTGTTCTTAGTATCCTCTTATGATATCTTTAATTTCTGTTAGGTCAGTGGTAATGTCTTTGCTTTCATTATTTTATTTCATTTATTTGTATCTTCTATCTTTTTTTTCTTTGTCACTCTAGCTAAGAGTTTGTTGATTTTGTTGATCTTCTCAAAGAACCAACTTATAGTTTTGTTGATTCTCTCTTGGTTTTTGTTCTCAATTTCATTTATTTCTGCTCTAATCTTTATTATTTCTTTCCTTCTGCTTGCTTTGGGATTGATGTGCTCTTCTTTTTCTAGTTCCTCCAGGTGTGCAGTGAGGTCATTGATTTTAGCCCTTTCTTCTTTTTTTAATGTAAGCATTGAGGGATATAAATTTCCTCATCAGCACTGCCTTCATTGTCTCACATAAGTTTTGATATGTTGTGTTCTCATTTACATTTTTTTTTAAGATTATTTATTTATTTATTCATTCATCCCCCCCCTTGCTGCTTGTGCTCGCTGGGTCAGCTAACCACGCCATGCGGGCGGGCTTGCCTTCACCGAACCGGGGCCTCCCATATGGTAAACGGGAGCCCTACTGATTGAGCCACAGCCGCTTCCCTCATTTACATTTGTCTTGAGATATTTACTGATATCTTTGGCAATTTCTTCTTTGAACCACTGTTTATTTAAGAATGTATTGTTTAATCTCCATATATATGAGAATTTTCCACTTTTCCACCTTTATTCCATGATGTTCAGAGAAAGTGCTTTGTATAATTTCAATCTTTTAAAATTTATTGATATCTGACTTATGACCCAGCATATGGTCTAATGTGGAGAAAGATCCATGAACACTTGAGAAGAATATATATCCTGCTGTTTGGGGGTATAATATTCTATAAATATCTGTCAGGTCTAGTTTGTTTATCATATTATTCAAGTGTTTGTTTCCTTATTTATCCCCTGTCCAGATGTTCTAACCAGTGTTAAGTGTGGTGTGTTGACGTCTCCAGCTATTATTGTAGAGATATCTATTTCTCCCTTCAGTTGTGCCAGTGTGTGCCTCATGTATTTTGAGGCACCTAGGTTTGATGCACAAATATTTATTATTGTTATTTCTTTTGGGTGAATTGTCCCTTTTATTGATATATACTAATCCTCCTCATCTCTTATAACAGTTTTGCATTTAAAATCTATTTTTTTCTGATATTCGTATCACTAATTCAGATCTTCTTTGATAACTACTAGTGTGGAATATCTTTTTCCAACCTTTCACTTTCAGCCTGATGTTGTCCTTGTGTCTAAGGTGAGTCTCTTGTAGATGACACATAGATGGCTTATATTTTTTTATCCATTCTGTTGGTGTATGTCTTTTGATTGGGGAGTTCATTCCATTGACATTCAATGTTAGTACTGTAAAGGCTTTACTTACTTAGTCCTTGGCTTTCTGTTGTCATATCTTACTGTTGTCTGCCTTTTAACCCTTTTAGTTACCGTTACTCATGATCTTCTCCAAGCATCTCACCCTTGTCTTTTCCTTTCATGCTGTAACACACCCTTTAGTATCTCTTGTAGATCCAGTCTCTTCATGACAAGCTCTCAGTTTTTGTTTATCTGTCAACACTTAAACTCATCTTCATTTCTGAAGGATAGTTTTGCCAGATAAAGAATTCTTGACTTGTACTTTTTCTCTTTTAGCATCTTAAATATATCATACCATTGCCTCTTGCCTTCATGGTTTCTGATGTGACATCAGCACTTAGTCTTATGAGGATCCATTGTATGTAATACATTGTTTTTCTCTTGCTGCTTTCAGAAGCCTCTATTTATCTGTGGCATTTGACATTCTGAATTGTAGATGTCTCAGAGTAAATCTGTTTGGATCTGTTCTGTTTGGGCTATATTGTCCTTTTTGAATATTAATATTCATGTCTTTCATAAGGGTTGGGAAATTTTCAGTCATTATTTCCTCAAATATTCTTTCTGCCCCTTTTCCATTTCTCCTCTCCTTCTGGGACACCTATAATGCATATGTTTGTGTGTTTCACACTATCGTTCTATTCCCTGAGACCTTGTTCAATTTTTTCCATTCCTTTTTTTTTTCTTTTGTCTTTTCATGTTTAGATGCTCTGTCTTCCAACTCATCAATTCTGTCCTCAGCCAATTAAAATCTGCTATTATATGCCTCTAATTTTGTTTTGTTTTGTTTTGTTTTTTTACTGGGAGGTCCCAGGGATCGAGCCCAAATCCCTCCATATGGGAGATGGATGCCCAACCGTTTGAGCCACATCTGTCCTCCTCTAATTATTTTTAATCTTATTTATTGTGCCTTTCATTCCCATATGCTCAGTTACTTTTCTTTGCAGGCTTTCAATTGTTCTTTATTCTTATCTTAATATCCTTTGTTGCTTTAGTCATATTTTCCTTCAACTCCTTAAATTAATTAAGGACATTTGGGTTAACATCTTTAATTACTTGTCTTAAATCCCGTGTATCATGGATTCTTGGTTTGTTTCTTTGGCTGGGCCATCTCTTCCCATGTCTTAGTATGGCTTGTTATTTTTTTGTTGATATCTAGGCTCTGATTGTGTTGATTTTACTCTGTTGATCAATTTCTTTCTCTTGTCTAGTGGTTTTATTTCCCAGCTCTTCTTTGATTTTTAGTTCAATTTTTTCTAAATCTTTAAGATTTCCCTCTTTATCAAAACAGGGGCAAGGAGCCACTAATTGGAGTAGACCAGATCTATTGTGCCTGGAAAAGAAACAAATGGGAGAGCCAATCTTTGTCATCCTTCATTTTCCGGCTGCCCAACAGATGGCAGTCTTCAGCAAAACTTTCCAAGGAGATGAATCTTTCAATTTCCACTGACTGGATCTACTAAGCCAATAATTCAAAACTGAGTTATGCTGGTTAAACTCGCTGAAGGAAAACTACACTCAGCCATCCACTGTACCTCCCTCTTCCCAGGGAGGAATATGCCCTTTCTCTTCTCTGTTGCCGGTTCAGCCACAGGTTTCAGCAAGGCTGCTCACCTTAGGGGTGGGAGATGGCCAGTGTTTCCAGCCACGATGGCCAACAACACATGATTTTCCTTTTGGCCTCTTCATCTCTCAGTCCCCAGTCCCTCCTGGACAATGCACACAGCACTCTCCTGGCCTGCAGGTCCCCAAAGCAGCTCACTTGGATGACTTCTATGATTTCTCCCCTATTTTATATAAGAGCTGTACCCTGTCTGATCTACTCTGATGCCATTTTCCTGGAGCTCCCTCTTATTTGCTTTTTAATTACAAGTAGCTAGATCTCTGTGTACCTCGTAATAGATGCTCAATAAATATCCTTGTTATGAAAGAAAGTAAAATGTATACCAGATACTATGCTAGGTGCCAGAAATATAAAGATGAATAAAATATGGCTAAATCTCATAAATTCACTATGCACTGCATTGGTGGTAAAAAGGTAAATAAAACCTAATCCTTCTCTCAGAGTGCTTATTTATATTCTAGTAGAAATTAGAATGTTGCTGTTTTATAATAAATATTTTTGAAATATATAAGGCTATGGACAGATACAAATTTTCACTGGGGGAAATCACAAAAATCTTCAAAGAAGCAGTGATACTTGAGTTTGGCTCATGACTTCAGTTGGACTATTATAATTTTTTGTTCTCATTCCCAGCAGGAAACTTCAAGTTTTTAAGAAAGCATGATCAAATAAGAATTGGATAACTCAAAGTCCTTAAAAAAGAGAAATTAGCAAATGCCTACATAATGTGTAAGTCCATTTTTGGCTTTGTGTACAATGGCACTCTCTACCTTAGTAGAGTCATTCAAAACAAGTTTCAATTCCCCAAACATATACTGTTTCCTTTTGAGTTTCCTTGTTTCAGCCCACTGTTGTTCCCTCTGCCAGAGAGGATTTGCCAAAATGCTTTCTGTGTCAGGGGTCCTAAGACCACCCCTAAGTTTAATAGTTTTCTAGATGGGCTCACAAGACTCAGCATATTGCCATATTCCTGGCTGTGATTTAAACAGAAAAATGAATACAAAGCAATATTAGTAAAGGGAAAAGGGGCATGGGGTGAAGTCTGTAGGAAACCAGGTACAAGCTTCTAAGAATACTCTCCCAGTGGAGACATATAGGACATGCTTAATTCACCCAGCAACAATTTGTGAACACAAATGCAGAATATTGCCTAAGAGGGAAGCTAGAGTCAGTGACCAGGATTTTTGCTAAGAACTGGCTTATATGTACCCTCTGCCCAGCACATACAAAATTCTACACTCCTGGAAGGAAAGCAGGTATTCAGCAAAAAAATTATGTTCTTTGCATAAATAGTTTGGGCATAGTGAGTCATTTTTATCAAGGGATGGTGGGAATCCTCCTGAAATCTAAGTCGCCAGATGCCAAACTTGCAAGCAGATCTTTATAAGGACAGCAGTCTTAGAATTGCTATGTTAACTCTTTTCTGAGCATTTCCCAGTCCCAACTCTGAAACGTGACACTCATGAACCAAAACTCAACAAAAATCTCTTAGTAAATCTCTCCCAAAGACATTCAGGTAAAATGCATCACTCCCTCCTTTCCACCACTGCTATAATGGATATATAAGTCATATAATATTGTTATTACTAGTTTCTGTGTGTCTGCCCCAATAACTGTGAGCTCCCTGGGTAAGTGTGTCTTAAGTATCTTTTTACCCCTAGAATTGAGTGCAATGACTGGGGCACAAAACATTCTCAATAAGTAAATGATGAATGAATGGACAAATAAATAACATAAGCCAACTCTGACATTCTAGTACACCTGTATTTAAGGGCTGGCTCATTCAGCATAAGAATCTATAAAAATATATTTTTATAAATGTCTTTTTTGATTGTCAGATTACTGAGGGATACTATTGATATTTTGTAGGAGCTGGAATGCTACATCCTGCAATTCATGAATAGTCCTACACACAATGGATTGTGCTGTTCAAAATACCAACAGCAACTGCATTGAGAAGCACTGGCATAAACCAATCAAGGCCTGGAGGTAGGGTCAAATTCCATCCAAACTACACAGCTACTACAAAATAGGAATGCATGTTAGGGAGACAATCTTAATGTTTACTACATTCATAGAAGAAAATCTGGGAAGTACAGGAAAGCACAAAGAGGAAAATAAATCACCAGTAAGCACTCGTCCTTTTTGAAACATTTTTTTTTCAGTTGCCATCACATCACTTTCTCCTGGTTTTCCTCTTATCATACCTTGGATGCTCCTTATGAAACTTTTTATAGTTCTTTTTCTTGCTCTATAATGAAATCCCCTCCTCCCATTTCCCTTTTACTGCTATACTGTCTCCCAAGATTATCTCAACTAGTGCCATGGCTATATATATAAAATATACAAATCAGCAACTACCAAAATTTTATCTCCAGGCCTGAGAAAGCCCCTGAACTCCAAACTCCAAATGCCTATTCTATATCTCTTTTTGAGTGTTTGTTTGCTGCCTGGAAAAACACCTTATTTTTTTTAAGTATAGCTTTTTATTTTTTAAAAAAGATACATAGATTACATAAATGTTACATAAAAAATATAAAGGATTTCCGTATGACCCGCTCCCAACCCCTCCCGCATTCTCCCACATTAACAACATTCTTCATTAGTGTGATACATTTGTTACAACTTATGAAAACATTTTGGAACGTTGCCACTAAGCATGGATTATAGTTTACATTGTAGTTTACTCTCTCCCGCACAATTTTCTAAGTTATGACAAGATATAAAATGGCCTGTATCTGCCATTGCAATGTCATTCAGGACAATTCCCAAATGCCGAAAATGTCCCCATTACACCTTGTTTTCCCTCTCCCTCCCTTCAGAACTTCCAGGGGTCACTGCCTCGAAATCAATGACAAAAGTTCTTCCATTGCTAGAATCACAATAAGTCTATACTAGAATATCAGTAAATCTACTCTAGTCCATCATTCATTCCTCAATCCTGAGGATTCTGGGATGGTTATGCCCACTCCATCTCAAATGAGGGGTTGGGGCTTCAATCCCATGGGGTAGATGGATGGGACTCTCTTGCCTGCAGTCATAGATCTCTCTGTTCTTGGGATGATCGTTGTCCATCATCAATTCCTTGTTAGTTGTCCTGAGGGAGTCCAATGAACTGTAAAGTAGGTAAAAACACACTTTAATATGTAATTTAGCCTTGGGAAAATTGAATAAAAGATGCAGAATCACTTTTAAATCAATTAACAGTGAAGTAACTCATCCAAATATTGACTTTGCATCAGAATATGAAAAAGTCTAGAAAAATGTTTAGTGTACATTATTGCTATATAAACTCATTAGTCTTGTGAGGTCCTCATTTGTCATTAGCCTTTAGAATGATAAATACAACAGAATCGGAGCTTAAACAGAACTGATTTAGGTACAGATTATGAGTAAATATAGCCATTCTTCTTCTTACCTTGATTATTCTTAAGCAGTCTTTGCTTTCACGATGTCAGCAATCAAAAAAGATAGACCAGGGGAGCAGATGTAGCTCAAGTGGTTGAGAGCCTGCTTTCCGTGTACGAGGTCCTGGGTTCAAACCCCGATACCTCCTAAAAACAAACAAATAAACAAAAAAACCAACTTCCATTGGGGAGTGGATGTAGCTCAGTGGTTGAGGGCCTGCTTTCCATGTATGAGGTCCTGGGTTCGAACCCCGGTACCTCATAAAAACAAATAAACAAAAAAAAACAAAAACTTTCATTGGGGAGTGGATGTAGCTCAGTGGTTGAGTGCCTGCTTCCCATGTACAAGGTCCTGGATTCAATCTTAAAAAAACAAAATAAGATAGACCATTTAAATTGCCTTTATAAATTATGTCAATACAGTATTTTGCTTGACAAGAACCTGTGGAGATGTTTGAGAAATAAGGCATCATCTTTTATGGGGACACAGAAAATGTCACTTTTGTTACGTGGAAGTCCTAGGGATAGTCTACACTTGAACAATCCTTAGGAACGAGGGGATTCTCTTAAGTTTCGTATGTGGTTCAGGACTTTTCCAAAGAACAAAAACACAGAAATGTTAAATACCTTGCTTGAAATGCTTAAAGATGAAGAATGTCATTATTTCTCTGGGCTTTGGTTTATTTTAAGCTGGGCCTTGGAAGAAGAACCCAAACTATATTCACAAATCATATAGTTTAAATCTTTGTATACTGTGGCAGCTTGATATAGGTATGAATTCCAAAAATAGATATTGGGTTATGCTTGTAAACTGGTCTGTTCCTCTGGGTGTGATTAAATTATGATTAGAGCTTTGATTGGGCCATGTCAGTAGAACATTGAGTCCCTGTCCTTTTGTGGGCGGGGATTCAGAGATAAAACTACATGGTAGAGTAGAGGAGTTGGTTGGAGTTTTGAGTTGGAGTTCTGATGTTGGATTCTTGAGGTGGAGCCCAGGGAAGTAGGCACACAGAGGAGCTTGGTCATGAAGAAGGAGAGAGGGCCCCGGGAAAAGAGATGAGCTGTTCGCCTGATAGTCTACGGCTGGCCTTATGGAGAGAACAAGGAGCTGAACCTGGAGAGAATCAAGTCCCAGGAAGAGAGGAACCCAGGAATCCGGAACCCTCACAGAGTTGGGTGAGGGAAGTAACTTATGCTTTATGGCCTGGTAACTGTAAGCTTCTACCCCAAATAAATACCCTTTATAAAAACCAACTGATTTCTGGAATTTTGCATTAGCACCCCCTTTGGCTGACTAATACACGTACCAAGATAAGGGGAAGTGCTGCCAAGTGTGAAACTTGACTACTAATTCCATAGTGTTTCCTCATGCATAGAACAACTTCAAGATGAAGATAATTACCAGAAGTTCAGGAGAAACTTTTCTCATTTTAAACTTTTTGTTTTGTTTTGTTTTAAATATGATAGCTATCTAAATGTCATCTTCTAGAGGCAGATTAAATAAGAATCCAAGGGACATTGTCACTTTTAGGATATCAAAATTTTATAGCTCTAGGGATCCACAGAAATTATCTGATCCAAATCCCTTTTAGGGAAAATGAGGACCCTAGAAGTTAAGTGGCTTGCCCAAGGTCATACAGTTGACTGTAGCAGAGTCAGTCTAAAATACTTAAATCCTGAATGAATAAACTATTTATTATGTAGCACCTTTCTTCTTTTAAAATGTAGTATCAACTATGAATATGAATGCAAAATTATTACTTAGTATTACTTAGTTTTCCCTCATTAAATATGAATATATAAAATAAAAATATTTTTTTTATTTTTAAATGGTCTTATATTCTATTTGATGTACATTTAAGGAATCACAAAAATTGTGTACTCCTAAAATTTTGCTAATTATAAAAATAACTTACCTCTTTAAAAGGGCTATTATAAAATTCTTTATTTATACCACATATGACACAAGTATTTGGTTTTATTTCCTAAGTACCATGGAAATGTTATTAAAATTGAATTATAGGAAAGCAGATGTGGCTCAAGTGATTGGGCTCCCATCTACCATATAGGAGGTCCAGGGTTTGATTCCCAGGTCCTCCTGGTGAAAAACAAGCTGGCCCACATAGCGAGCTGGCCCACACAGAGTGCTGGCCCACACAGAGTGCTGGTCCACATGGAGTGCTGGCCTGAACAGGAGAGCTGGCACAGTAAGATGATGCAACAAAAAGAGACAAAAAAAAAAAAAAGAGAGAGAGAGAGAGAGAAAATAACAGACTAGCAGACCAGGGAGCTGAGGTGGCACAAAAGATTGAGCACGTCTCTCCACTCTGGAAGACGCCAGCATCATTTCCTGGTGCCACCAAAAGAGAAGACAAGCAGACACAGAACACACAGAGAGCTGACAGTGAGTGAAAAACAACAAGGGGTGTGGGGGAAGAGAAATAAATAAATAATAAATCTTTAAAATAATTTAATTATAGGTTATATCTAGTCACTCTTCATGGGTCTTATCAAAGTGAAACAAGGGATTGACTGTATATTAAGAAAAGTTCAGTGTTATTTTCTTTTTATGACTTTTCAGAACTTTCAAGGGAGTCGAGTAGTAAATTTCCCTGGTCTGAGAGGCAGAGCTTCTGGTCTTGTTAGGACTGCTCTTTCTCCTCTTCTTACTGTCATAGTCTCTACCAGATTAAAGAAGCACTTTGCTATGTGTGTGAGAGATCTACATGGATATGTATGGACTAGTGTATCAATAGGTTTCAATCCCAGTAGAAAAAGGAATGTATATATATTTTTAAATAGGATATGAAAATTTGTCTAAGTCTAGCTAGCATGTAGCTGCAAGCAGCCTAAAGTCAATGGGTGTCTGTAAGCTCCATTTAGTCAGCATGTGAGACATATAATATGGATTTAACCACTAAATTATACAACTAACCAAACAGGTTTATATCATACATGATTCTCTTTAACTCTTCCAGTGAATGTCTATTATTCTTCCAAATTACTTGTACCTGACATCTGAAATTTTGAGTGCCCATTAAAAATACTTTACATTATATGAGACATAGAGATGAAAATTGCCTTAGTTTTACCTAAACAGTAGAAGGAACTAGAGACTAAAGTCTTGGTCTATCTTTGGGAAAAGATGAAACCCATGTTTAACTCAACACTATAAGTGTAGTTGATGAAATGGAAGGTCCTTCCTGTGGTAACTACATTCCCCCTGTCCTTATTTTTAAACTGATATAACCATGATTCCCCTGACAACTCCCACCCATGGTACCAGAAGATCTAAAATTTCCCTCCCATCATTTTTCTTTTCCTATTCTCTTTCCAACACTTTTTCAATCACCTCTGTTCTTTCTGAGCCCCAAGTGGATGTTGTGTAAAAGAAATGTAATTGCCATCTGGTGATTTTTCACCTGCCCATTCTCCCATTGTCTATTCAGGACATTTCAGTCTTCCTTTCCAGAAATTCCTCTTTCCCACACTTAGTACATGTTGTCTTGGTTAGCCAGACTATATCTCCCCTTCTCTGCTCCCCACTTCAGGAAAGGACATGTGTCCCAAATTGACAACCAGCATATTCCATTTTCCAGGAAACAATGAAGGACTCATAGATACATAAGTGACTTGACTCAAACTTGATACTTTTGCTGAAATTATTGGGGAAAAGGGATTTCTCAGTTGGTAGGGCATAGTTACGAAAATGTAAGCATGGAGTTGCTACTAAAATGGAAAAGCTTTCTGAGATTTCCTTCCATTTGGGAACTTGAAACTAAAAGGAAGGAGAACCCTGTTGAAACAACTTAAGGACTAGGAACCTTGGAGTTTTACACTTATTTCATGTCAGCAAATAAACTCCATTTTTGCTCAATTCAATTTGACTTGAGATTCTGCTACTTGCAAAAGAAGACAGTCTGACAAATTCTCATACCTTGGACTCTCCCTTTAATGCAATTTAGGTCTTCTATTGACAGTAAATTCAGCCTCAGCTATGTCATGGCCATTCATTAAAAGGATTGAATGGGTCAAGTACTTCTAGCTTGAAATACCTCTTATTCTAAAAAGATTTTTGAAATTCTAGTGTTTTGGGCCAAAACAGTTCAAAAGAATATGTCGGATCACTGAATGGCTAATAGTGCATTATTAGTAGTTTTCTTAGTCACTAAAAGTGTTATATAATTCTTTGGTCCATGTATTGATACCATCTGAAATTAAAACAAGTCAATTACCTAACAAAACTCCAGTTTAAGATAACAAAGACCTGAGATTAAGTTATTGTAAAAAACTTGTAAAATCCAACTGAATGTACTGATGACACACAGGTTTTTGAATATAGGATTCCTAGTAATTTCAGGAGGAAAAGAGTTTGAAGGACACTATAATTCAGATATTACAGTTATATTATTATCTTTGCCATATTTAGTGTTAAGAAAGATTTTGTGACTTGAAAAGAATGAAGCGAGTCTCTGCCCTATTGTGCTTAAGAAAATAAAGTGCATAAAGAGAATGATGAATACACAAATATGCAAACATATTGTTAATTTCTGTTCGCCTGGAAGAAACGAATGCAAAAATTTATTCACTCAATAGAGATGGAAAAAAGTGAAATTTTTAATGTTTAATTTTTCTGAAAATAGAAAATTTTCTTATGATTTTTAAAAATAAGAAAATTTAACAGTAATATATTATACAGTATACATAGAATGAAGAAGCTTTTCTTTTTGAAAGAGAAACTATTTATCTTTCAACCCCTTCTTTTTTTATTTTTTTTTTTAAAAGATACTTAGATTACATAAAAATTACACAAAAAATACAGGGATTCCCATATGCTCCACTTCCCACACCTCCCACAACCTCCCACATAAACATCCTTCATTAGTGTGGCACATTAATTGCAATTGATAAACACATCCTGGGGTATTGCCATTAAGCATGGACCATAGTTCACATTGTAGAACACACTCTCTCCCACACAGTTCTGCACATTCAGGACAATTCCCAAGTCCTGAAAAAGCCTGTGTATTACAACTGCTTTTCCCTCTCCCTGACCCCCAGAACCTCCAGTGGCCACTGGCTCCACATCAATATAATTTCTTCCATTGCTTGAATCACAATACGTCTATAGTAGAAGACCAGTAAGTCCACTCAAGTCCACAGCTCTTCCCCTATCCTGAGGAGTCTGGGATGGTGATGTCCACTCCACCTCCAATTGAAATGGGGCTTATATCCCATGGGAAAGATGGATGGGATTATTCTGCCTGCAGCTGCAGACTCTCCATTCCCTGGGATGGCCGTTGTCCATCATCATCTCCCCGCCAATTGTCCTCAGTGAGTCCAATGAGCTGTTGAGTACGAGTTGCTGCTCCACTGAAGTTCTGGGCCCAGCTGGCACATGGACAGCCCAAAGACTCAAGTCTCTGGACATACACCTACAAACTCCAACACCAGGTATAGGTTTTAACAGAAGGGACAGATGAGCCATGTGCAAGAAAGACATAGTTGAGTCCAACTCTGTCACTCTCAGGAGCACAAACTCCAAAGTAGGGCCCACTGGCAAGGCATCAAACTCCGGAGCTATCCGCCCTGATATAGGACCTGGGTGTCTCCAGAGCCCTCAGAAGCCCACTATTTGGGGTGATATCCACTTTGGAATTCTATGAGATCCTACTGAGATATGCATAAGCATGACCTCTAGGATGAATTCCCAACTCATTTTGAAGTCTCTTAGTCATATAAACTCATTTGTCTTTACCTTTTCCCCCTTTTATTCAAGGTCTTTTTCCAGGTACATTGCCAGCAATCCCTTGGTACCAGGGAGGCTCGTCCCTGGGGGTCAAGTCCTACGCTGGGAGGAAGGTGATGAATTCATATGCTGAGTTTGGCTTATAGAGAGGCCACATTTGAGCAACAAGGAGTCTCTCGGGAGGCAACACTTAGGCACCATATAACAGTAGGCTAAGTTTCAATTACAAGAGCAAAGACTCGTAAGGCTAGTCATCAATATCAGGGCCCATCAGTGGATCATCCTCCTTCGCCAGTCACTGCTCTTGCACTTGGGGGACTGTTGCTGCTCCCTTAGAGAATGTAGCAGAGCTCTCCAGGATGGGAATTCAGTATTCTTTTGTTTATTGAGTGATTCTCCACCCACTGTGACAATGCCTCATGAGCATTTGAACATTTTTATATACCTTATATTTATGCTCAGGTGAACTTCCTCCCATGCATCCCCCATCCCTGACACCCCACATCAACGATCCTCCCCCACCCCATTTGTAACCCTTCTGTGATCCAAAGCTTCTTCAAAGATGAAGCCATTACAATAGCTGAATACAATTAATAGGAAAATGAAATAATAACGATAAATTTAAATGTAAGAGATAAAATACATTAAAAACTTTTAAAAACAAAAAATGAAATAAAATTAAAAGATCGGGATATTTAAAAAATATTTTAAAAAAAATTTTTGACCTTTTGCCTTTCATCACTGCAATATCTGGTATCCAGTCTATACCCATGGCACCTTCCCCCTCTAATTTCCCAGTGTCTCACAATTTTTCATTTTGTTTTTGAAGAAGTTTTAGGTCACTGCAAAGTCACACACAGAATACAGGAGACTCTCATATACCCAACATCCTCCCCCATTCCTCCCCCCCCATATTAATACCTTTTTATATGTGGATGGTAGCATTGTTGTAACTGATATACAAATAGTGAAACATAGCTACTAAACATTGTCAATGGTTTACACTATGGTTTACATTTGAGACCATAAATCTTGATGATATTTACCATGTCCTGTGTCCATCACTGTATGGTAATGAAGAACATTTCTACTGACCACTAAATACCCGCTGTTTAATCTATTCTATTCCTCCCACTCCATCTCCCTGGGGCCCATGACAACCTCTTGGCTTAACTCATTGGATGACAAGATTCATGGTTACATGCAAAAAGAGGTCTTGATACACTGTTTTGTCCTCCCCTATTAAGAACTGCCATTGCTCTTGAGAGACTCCCACCAGTCTATTTCAGAAAAAATCGGTCCTCCCAAAGATGGGAGTCCAACTCCTTCCCGCTCATTATGTGGGTCTCCACCCACTGATACAAGACATTATGACAGAATGAACACTCACACACTCCTTCAAAGCCTGCTCTAGGTGCAACCTGTCCCTAATGTCCCCCGAACCAACACCCTAAACCAGTGAGCCTTTCTTGTCATTTTGCCATAAGAGGATTCCCACCTCTGTACTTTCAACTTCATACCCACAAATCCCCAGAGTTCACCTGGTCCCTCTCCCAACCCTCCCCACAGTATCCTGGACTTTCTGACCCACCCTTTCCAATCAACCCACCTGTCAACCCTGCACCATCCAACCCAGTAATATCACTACCCTCCTGTCCTATCTCTTCAATACACAACTACACTCTATCACTTTACCATAGATACATCCGTACGGGTGATGGCTCACAACCTTCTCTTCTCTATTTCTTGTAAACCTATCTTACAGACAATAGCTCTCTGAGACTGCTCAATTTCCTTAATTCATGTCAGTGAGGTCATGTATTGTTCATTGTTCAATGCCTGGCGTCAATTATACAATGGTGTATAATTCGTTTGGTATGAAGTTGAATGGGATTAGAAAGTATTTTATTGAGGATTTAGCATCTAGATTCATTAGAGAGATTGTTCTGTAATTTTCATTTCTTGTGGCATCTTTGTTTGGCTTTGGTATTAGGGTAATGTTGGAATCATAGAATGAGTTAGGCAATGTTCCTTCTATTTCTATTTTTTGGAAGAGCTTAAGCAGGATTGGTGTTAGCTCTTCCCGGAATGTTTGGGAGAATTCACCTGTGAAGCCATCTGGTCCTGGGCTCTTCTTAATTGGGAGGTTTTTGATGATGGAGTCTATCTCTTTACTTGTAATTGAACTCTTGAGTTCATCAGTTTCTTCTTTTGTCAATGTAGGCTACTTGTGAGTTTCTAGGAATTTGTCCATTTCCTCTAAATTATCATTCTTGTTGGCATATAATTTTTCAATGTATACTCTTATGATACTCTCTGTTTCTGTGGGGTCAGTGGTGATATCCCCTTCCTCATTTTTTATTTTGTGTATTTGTATCTGCTCTCACTTTTTCTTTGTTAGTCTGGCTAAGGGTTTGTCAATTTTATTGATCTTCTTGAAGAACCAGGTTTTGTTTTTATTTTTATTTTTTTAGTGCTTTCTTATTTTCTATTTCATTTAGTTCTGCTCTAATCTTTGTTATTGCCTTCTTTCTACTTCATTTGGGGTTAGTTTGTTGTTGTTTTCCCAATTCCTCCAGATGTGCAGTTAGTTCTTCAATTTTAGCTCTTTCTTCTTTCTTGATATATGCATTTATGGCTATGAATTTCCCTCTCAGTACAGCTTTGGTTGCATCCCATAGATTTTGCTATGTTGTGGTGTCATTTTCATTCATTTCAAGGTAGTTACTGATTTCTTTTGAGATTTCCTCCTTGATCCACTGTTTGTCAAAGAGTTGTTGTTTAACTTCCATATCTTTGTGCCTAATCTGGTTCTCTGGCTCTTAGTGATTTCCAATTTCATTCTATTGTGGTCAGAGAAATTACTCTGTATTATCTCAATCTTTTCAAATTCATTGAGAGTGGTTCTGTGGCCTAGCATGTGGTCTATCTTGGAGTATGATCCATGTGCAATCAAGAAGAATGTATATCCTGCTGTACTTGGGTGTAGCATTTTGTATATGTCTATTAGGTCCAGTTCCTCTAATGTATTATTCAGGGTCTTTGTTTCTTTATTGATTCTCCGTCTAGACATTCTGTCTAATGCTGATAATGGTGTATTAAAGTCCCCCACTATAATTGTAGAGGCATTTATGTGACCACTTAGTCTTTCCATTGTTTGCCTCGTGTATTTTGAGGTGCCCTGATTAGGTGCATAAATGTTTATGATTATTCTTTCCTCTTGAAAGATTACCCATTTTACTAATATATAGTGTCCATCTTTATCTCTTACAATAGTTTTGCATTTAAAGTCTATTTTGTCTGATATTATTATAGCTACTCCCACCCTTTTTTAGTTGTTGTTTGCTTATAAAATTGTTTTCCAGCCATTCACTTTCAGCCTCCTTGAATCCCTGGGTCTAAGGTGGGTTTCTTCTAGACAACATATAGATGGGTCATATTTCCTTATCCATTCTGCCAGTCTGAGTCTCTTGACTGGTGAGTTTAATCCATTAACATTCAGAGTTATTACTCTCAAGAAATTTCTTACATCAGCCACATTTTTTTTGGGTTTATGTATGTCATATGTTGTTTTTATTTCTCTTTTTGTCTCTTTAGTTGTTCTTACACTCTCCTCCAACTCTCTCTCTCCTGTTTTTTCCTTCTAACCTGTAGAACTTCCTTTCATGTTTCTTGAAGGGCAGGTTTCTTATTGTCATACTCTCTTAATTTCTGTTTATCTGTGAATATTTTGAACTCGCCATCATTTTTGAATGCCTGCTTTGCTGGGTAGAGAATTCATGGCTGGAAGTTTTTTTCTTTGAGTACCTTGACTATGTCATACCACTTTCTTCTTGCCTCCATGGTTTCAAATGAGAAATCAGCACTTATTCTTATTGTGCTTCCCTTGTATGTGATGGATCTCTTTTCTCTTGCTGCCTTGAGTATTTTCTCTTTGTCTTAAGCATTGGACATTTTGACAAGTATATGTCTTGGAGTAGGCCTGTTGGGATTTGTACTGTTTGGGGTGTGCTGTGCTTCCTGGACATGTATGTCCATCTCCTTCAATAGGGTTGGTAAGTTTTCAGCCATTATTTCCTTCAACACTTTCTGTTCCCTTTCCCTTCTCTTCTCCCTCTGGGATGCCTATAATGTGTATGTTTGTGCATTTTGTGTTGTCGTTTAAATCCCTAAGTCCCTGCTGGATTTTTTCTATCTTATCTATCTGTTCTACTATCTGTTTGATTTCAAAAGTACTATCTTGCATATCACTAATTCTTTCTTCTGCCTGTTCAAATCTGCTGTTGTGTGATTCCAGAGTCTTTTTGATTTCTTGGATTGTGCCATTCATCACCATCATATCCATTATCTTTTTATGTATGTTTACAATTTCTTCAGTATGTTCTCCTAGTGTCTTCTTAATAACCTTAATCTCTTCCTTCACTTCATTAAGTTGGTCCATGATATTTGTTCGGACAACTGTGATTAGTTCTTCGATGTTCTGCATCTCTTCCTGGTTTTCAGTTTGTTCATTGGACTGGACCATGTCTTCCTGTTTCTTAGTATGGTTTGTAATTTTTTGTTGCCCTCTGGTCATCATTTATCTTGATGGGTTTATTCAGTTGATTAGCTTCTCTTTCTGCTCTAGGGTTTTGTTTAGCTGCTGGTTTTGTGTGTGTATTAAGTATTCTCTTTGACACTTTTTCTTCTTCTTCTATTTCCTTGTTGTTTTCTATGTTCCCTTGAAGGAAAAAGGTTAGGGCCAGAGAAATTGAAAGATGCAAGAAAAGAAAAAATATAAAGAAATAATAACAGGTAGAAGAGGGGCCATATAAGACTTAGTAAAGTGAATATTTAACTCATGTAAACAGTGTATATTAATAAGAATAAAGAAGTAGAGTATTAACAATGAAATGGGAAACTGAGTAGAGAAAAAATATAGAATGATTTAAAAGGCCAGAATGATGAGGAGAGAAAGAAATAGAAAAGAAAGGAACAGAAAGAAAATAGTTAAAAAAATAAAACAGAATAGACAAGATAGAAATTGAAACCAGTAAAGTTGAGCACTAATAAAAAAGGGTGGAATGTAAGCACCACAACAGAAAGCAGAAGACAGAAAGATGAAGGAAGGAAAAGAGATAGAATTGGTAGACAAAACCAGTATACACAGAAAATGGGAAATCAGGGAAGGAGAAGCACAGCAAAGAAGAAACAAGCCAGTAGCATCTAATTTTAAAGGGGGGGGGGGGAAGAGGAAAGAAAAACAAGAAACAAAACAAAACAAAGAAAAAAAAACACAAACAAACACACAAGCAAGCAGTCAAACAAAGCTAAGGAAGAACTGTGTTCCTTCTTGGGCCCTTGTGGAGCCTCTAAGGATGCCTGTGTTCATCAATCAATTACTCTGAGGCTTCTCCCTGTAGGTTTTGAGGTGGGTTTTAGCAAGTAAACTAAGTTAAAAAAAAATTTTTAAGTAACATTTTTTTTTTTTTCAGAAAAATAAGGAACCCAAAAGAATCTAGTACAAAAATAATGTCTATGTTTTCTCTGTCCTATGGTTTCAGCTGGATGTTAGATATCCCTGTGGATCACCTCTCTTAGAGGAGTTGGAAATCGAACCAGGGACCTCACACACTCAAGGCAAAGATTCCTTCACTGAGCTACTCCTCCAACTGGGTCAGCCAGCTCTTCAGAAATCTATCCAGTCACTGTAGCCATCTGGCAATTTGATGTAATTATGAATTCCAAAAATATAATTGGATCATGCTTGTAAACTGATCTGCTAATCTGGCATGATTAAGTTATGATTAGGGCATTGACTGGGCCACGGCAGTAGGGCATTGAGCCCCACCTCTTGGTGGGTGGGGGAATCGAATATAAAAGGCAAGGCAAAAGACAGATGAGGCAGTTTTTGAGAAGCAGTTTTGATCTTGCAGTTTTGATGTTGGAGAGAAGGCCCCAGGAAAAGAGAAATGAGCCGTTCACCTGATAGTCTACAGCTGACCTTGTGGAGGAACCACAGGCGCTAAGTCCAGAGAAAAACGCAGCCCCGGGAAGAGATGAATCCAAGAAGCCTGAACCCTGACAAACATCGGCAGCTGTCTTGCTCCAACACGTGGCAATGGACTGTGGTGAGAGAAGAAACGTAACACTTTATGGCCTGGTATCTGTGTACTTCTACCCCAAATAAATACCCTTTATAAAGACCAACCCATTTTTGGTATTTCACATTTGCACCCCTTTGGCTGACTAATACAATCACTTTCCCCTGGGCAGGTTTTACTCTCCTAGGGCAGCAGGATTCAGCAGGCTGTATGAGCAGATCCCCCCTCCCCTCTCCTGGTCAGGTTGAGTTCCCTTTTGAAATTCAAATGGGACCCTGATGACTGAGTACTCCACACTGAAGTGATTTTTCAAGCCTCTTCTAGACCATTCCCTACTCCCAGGGGACCCTAAATAGGTTCTTGAAAACTTATTAAGTACTTCCCACCACCTGACTCCCTTAGGGGAGTTGGAATTCTGATAGCCCTCAGCACAGTACTATTAAATTTGCTGACTCCACCCTCTCTCAGGCCAAGCCTCTGTATCCCAGGGTGGTTAGGTAAATCAGGCTTCCTAAGCAGATTCGCCTCTCCCCTCAGCTTGGTGCCACTTCAAGCTGGCTGGTGTGCTTCCCAGAGCTCTAAGTGTGTCCAGGCAACCAAATCCACAGAAAGGAAACCCCTTTCCACCCCTTTCCAGAACCCTCCCACTCTCGGAGAATGCTCCCTCTCGCTGGAGTCGGGACTCACCCTAACTCTTTGTCCTGAGGGTGGGCTGAGCCATCCATGATTTCCACAGGACTAAAAACTCACAGTTTTATCTTGAGCAATCTATCTCCCTGTCCAGCTCCCTCCAGATCGATGCCCCAAAGGCTCCTGCTCCCTCCGTGGGCTCCCAGAATAGCTCACTCAGGCTGGATCCTGTCCCCAATCAATCACCTTTTGCAAGAGAGATGGTGAGTGCCCACTTAAATTGATGCCATCTTGCCCCTGACCCCAAGGCATATCTTTTTCAACCCCTTTTAAGCCATGACTCTTTGACCCTAGAAGAGTCCATAGAATTCAGGATTTTCTATTTAATGCTATTTAAAGGAAAAAAATTTTAACCCTGTAAAGCCAACAGGATGATTTGTTCTGATGACTGAATTCATTCTCAAGAATGAAAATTAAACATGATCTATGTTGAGAGACACTTACATAAAAAAATTATAAAAGATGGAGGAGGGACAAAATGGTGGCAGAGTAGGGAAGCTCCAAGAGTCAGCTTGTCCTACAGGGTAGTTACCTAATCAGCCAGGGTTACCTAAATCACCTGTCTGGGGGCCCAGGAGACCAGAAGAGCATCCTGCAACATCGTTGGAAGAGACTGCCCATCTGCAGTGAAAATTCTTGAGTCGAGCACTCCACAATGCAGAGGCCAGTGCTCATCCCCCAATGGCAGGACAAGACACCTTGAGAGCTATTCCTGGGCTGGAGTTGGAAGTTACAATTCCCAAAAAATGGGGTAGGAAGAGATGGACGGGCACTGACTTCAGCTATTGATTAGTAAATTTGGCTATCTAAAGTCCAATCCCAAGTATAGCTCCAGTTTGAAACTGTCTAAGTCAGAAAGAGGCCGGTAGTCTTCCACTTTTACTCCATTCCCAGCATGAGGGGAAGCAGGGCTGATCACTTACCAGTGATGGTAAGGACCGTCCTCTTCCCACCCAGGTAAGATTGCTGCCCTAGCCTGGGCTCCAGGCCCTCCTGGCAGGGGGAAAGCTGCAGCACCTACTCCAGACTCTTTGGGCAACTGCAGTCACAGGCAGCCCACACAGACTAGATTGTTGGGCACCCACGTGGCTACATCCCTGCCCCAAACAGGACAGGAGGTGGAGAGTGCTTCCCCAGCCTTTCCAGGCAGCTGCAGGTGCTTTCAGCCCACATAGACTAGATTGTTGGGCACAACTATGGCTCGATCCCTGTCCCTGACAAGGCAGACAAGGAGGGACAGTGCTTCAGCAGCCTCTCCAGGTAACTGCAGTCACTTTCAGCCAGCATGAACTAAATTGTTGTGCACACCTGTGGCTATATCTATGTCCCCCAATAGGACAGGAGGGAGGATAGTATTTCCTCAGCCTCTCTGGGCAACTGCAGGTGCTTTCAGCCTGCACAAACTAGATTATTGACACACCTGTGGCTACATCCTTGTCTCCAATAGGACAGGATGGGGGGACGGTACTTCACCAGCCTCTACAGACAACTGCAGTTGCTTTTGACAAGAAAGGACAAGATTGTTGAGCCCACCTGTGGCTATATCCTCAACCATGGTATGGTAGGAGGAGGGATACTGTTGCCTCAGTCTCTTTGGGCAACTGTGGATACTTTTGGCCCATGTAGAGAGATTATTGTTCACATCTGTGGCTCCAATCCCATCCCTGGAAGGGGAGGAGGGAGACCAATAATTCATCAGTGTATCTAGGCAACTGCAATCAGTTTTGGCCCACACAACTTAGTTTACTGCTTAAACCTGTGGCTCCATTCCCATCCCAGGCAGTCTCTCTGACACTCTAGGCAACTACAGATGGTCTTGGCCTGCATGACTTGGATTACTGCATACAATTGTGGCTCCATCCCCACCCCTGGCAGAGAAGAAAGGTGGGAGAAGCTTCATTGATTCTTGGGGCAATGTGGGCAGCTTCAGCCTCCACAGTATACAATACCAACCTCATCCTTGGCTCCTACTCCACCCCCAGCAAATGAGAAAGGACAAGAAACAGATGAAAAAGAGTTGAAAATTCAGGTTGGCTAAACATGAATCATTAAAAATTTCCAAAATAAGTTGAACCAAGTGTCAAAGAGGGGGCTGTAGCACAAAGCCAATCAAATAGAAAGCCCTACACTAAAGAGCAAAACTGAGCCTAGAATAAATACATCAAGTAAATCATATGCTGAGACACCAACAAAAAATTACAAGCCATACCAAAAAACAGAAAGATATTGTCCAGTAAAAGGAACAAACTAAACCTACAGATGACAAAAGCATTTGAGAAAACTAATCACAGGTGTTCAAACAAATCTCCTTAATAAATTAAGTGAGATGGCTAAAGAGATTAAGGATATTAAAAGGACATTGAGTGAGCTTAAAGAAGAACTGGAAAGCCTACATAGAAAAATAGCATTTTTATGCGAATGAAAGACTCAATAAATAAATTAAATATACACTGGAGGAATATAACAGCAGATTTGGAGATGCAGAAGAAAGGATCAGTGATATTGAAGACAGGGCCTCTGAAAGTGAACACACAAAAGAACAGATAAAGAAAAGAATGGAAAAATTGAACAGGGTCTCATGGAACAAAATGATGACAAGGGACATGGAAACATACCTGTCATGCGTGTCCCAGAGGGAGAAGAAAGGGGAAATGGGGCAAAAGGAATATTTGAGGAAATAATGGTAGAAAATTTCCCAACTCTATTGATGATATACATGTCCAAGAGGCACAATATACTCCAATCCAAATAAATCCAGATAGAACTACTTTGAGACACATACTAATTAGAATTCCAAATGCCAAACATAAAGAGAAAATTCTGAAAGCAGCAATAGAAAAGCAATTCATCACATACAAGGGATGCCCAATAAGATTAAGTGCTGATTTCTCATCAGAAACCATGGAGGCAAGAAGGCAGTGGTATAGTATATTTAAGATACTGAAAGACAAAAACTGTCCGCCAAGAATTTTATATCCAATAAGATTGTCTCAAAACTGAGAGTGAATTTACAATATTCGCAGATCAAAGAAACGGAGAGCGTTTGTAACAAAGAAACTGCCCCTACAGGAAATACTAATGGGAGTGCTACAGCCTGAAAAGAAAAGACAGGAGCGAGAGGCTTGGAAGAGAGTCTAGAAATGAAGATTATATCTTAAAAGTAACTAAACATATAAAAAGAGTGGTGAAAATAAGATATGACACATAAAACCCAAAGATCAAAATGGTGAAGAACTGCTTTTGCTGTAATAACATTGAATGTTAATGGATTAAACTCCCCATTCAAAAGACCCAGAATGGCGGAATGGATAAGAAAATATATACCACCTATATGTGTTTACAATAGACTCACCTTAAATCCAAAGATACAAATAGATTGAAAGTGAAAGGCTGGAAAAAGATATTCCACACATGCAGTAACCAAAAAAAAAAAAAAAAAAAAGCTGGAGTAGCTATACTTATATTGGATGAAATAGACTTTAAAAGCAGAGCTGTTACTAGAGACAAAGAAGGGCATTATATATTAATAAAAGGAGCAATGTCAGGAAGAAACAACAATCATAAATGTATACACACCTAACCAGGGTGCTCCAAAAATACATGAGTCAAACTCTGGCAAAAATGAAGGAAAAAATAGATGTCTTTATGATCATATTTAGAGATTTCAATACAGCACACTCATCATTAGATGGAATATGTGGGCAGAGGATCAATAAAGAAATAGAGGGCCTGAATAATATGATAAATGAACTAAACCTATTAGACATATACAGAACATTGCACCCCGAAGCAGCAGCATATATATTCTTCTCATGTGTTCATGGATCTTTCTCCAGGACAGACCATATGTTGGGTCACAAAACAGATATCAATAAATTTTTAAAAAATGAAATTTATACAAAGCACTTTATCTGATCATAATAGAATGAAGCAGGAAATCAAAAACAGGCAGAAAAGAGGAAAACTCACAAATATATGGAGATTAAACAACACACTCTTATATAATCAGTGGATCAAAGAAGAAAGTGCAAGAGAAATCAATAAATATCTCAAGATGAACGAAAACCAGAATGCAACATTTCAAAACCTATGGGATGCAGCAAAAGCAGTGCTGAAAGGGAAATTTATAGCCCTCAATGCTTACATTAAAAAAGAAGGGGGAGCTAAAATAAACAACCCAACTACACAGCTGGAAGATCTAGAAAAGAACAGCAAACTATTGCCAAAGTAAGCAAAAGGAATGAAATAACAAAGATCAGAGCAGAAATAAATGAAATTGAGAACAAAATAACAATAGAATTTAAAAAACACACAAGTTTGATTCTTCGAGAAGATCAACAAAATCAAGAAACTCTTAGCAAGACTGACAAAGAAAAAAGAGAGAAGATGCAAATAAATAAAACAAGGAAGGAAAGTGGGGGCATTACTTTGGATCCCACAGGAAAAAATAAATCATAAAAGGATATGAACAACTGTATGACAACCAACTAGACAATAGATAAAATGAATAAATTCCTAGGAACATATGAACAACTTACACTGGTCCTAGATGAAATAGAAGACCTCAACCAACCATTCACAAATAAAGAGCTTGAAACAGTCATCAAACAACTCCCCAAAACGAAAAGCCCAGGACCAGATAGCTTCACAGGTGAATTGTATCAAACATTCAAAGAAAATTTAATACTAATATTACTCAAACTCTTCCAAAATGTTGAACAGGAGGGAACATTACCAAACTCATTCTATGAAGCCAACATCACCCTAATACCAAAGCCAGATAAAGTTATTTTGAAAAAAAGGAAATTACAGACCCATTCCTATAATGAATATAGATGCAAAATCCTCAGCAAAATAACTGCTGATGAATCCAACAACTCATTAAAAGAATTATTCATCATGATCAAGTGTGTTTTATCCCTGCCATGCAAAGGTGATTCAACCCAAGAAAATCAATCAATGTAATATATCACATTAATAAACTGAAGAAGAAAAATCATATGATCACCTTGATTGACACAGAAAAAGCAGTTGACAAAATGCAGCATCATTTCTTGGTAAAAACACTCCAAAAAACAGAAATGGAAGGAAACTTTCCAATATGATAAAGGGCATGTATGAAAAATCCACAGCTAACATTGTACTCAATGGTGAAACACTGACAGCTTTCCTGTTGAGATCAGGAACAAGACAAGGATGTCCACTGTCACCACTATTGTTCTAGAAGTTCTAGCTAGAGCACTCAGGCAAGAAAAAAGAAATAAATGGTGTCCAAATTGAAAAGGAAAAAGTAAAACTTTTCCGTTTCACAGATGACATGATTCTATACCTAGAAAGTCCTGAAAAATCTACAACAAATCCACTAGAGCTAATAAATGAGCTCAGCAGAGAGGCAGGGTACAAGACTAACATGCAAAAATCAGTAGTGTTTCTCTACACTATTAATGAGCAACCTGAGGAGGAAGTCAGGAAAAAAAATTCCATTTACAATAGTGATTAAAAGAATCAAATACCTAGAATAAACTTAACCAATGATGTAAAGAACCTGAATTCATTAAACTATACTGCATTGCTAAAAGAAATCAAAGAAAACTAAATAACTGGAAGGACATTTCTGTGTTCACAGATTGGAAGACTTACATATCATTAATATGTCAATTCTACCCAAATTGATTTTAAGAGTCAATGCAGTCCTGAGAAATATCCCAACAGCCTTTTTTGCAGAATAGAAAGGCCAATTATGAAATATATTTGGAAGGGTAAGTGGTCCCGATTAGCCAGGCACATCTTAAAAATGAAGAATGAAGTTGGAGAATTCTCATTTCTGGACTATCATTCATATTATCTAGCTACAGTGGTAAAAAAAAAAAAAAAAAACAGCATGGTACTGGCATAAAGATAGACATATAGACCAATGGAACCAAACCGATGGTTCAGAAACACACCCTCACATCTATGGGCAAGTGAATTTTGACCAGGCTATTAAGCCCATCCAGCTGGGACAGAACCATCTATTCAACAAATGGTGCTGGTAGGAATGGATAGCCATATCCTACAGAAACAAAGAGGACCTTTGTCTCACACCTTATACAAAAATCAACTCAACATGGATCAAAGACTTAAATATAAAAACTACAATCATAAAGCTTTCAGAAGAAAATCTAGGGATACATCTTCAAGACCTGGTGGTAGGTGGTGGTGGCTTCTTGAACCTTACACCAAAAGCACCAGCAACAAAAGAAAAAATGGATAAATGGGACCTCCTCAAACTTAACCACTTTTGTGCTTCAAAGAACTTTGTCAAGAATGTAAAAGTGGAGCCTACTCAATGGGAGAAAATATTTGGAAACCACATACCTGGTAAGGATTTGATTTCCATGCTATATAAAGAGATCATACAATTCAGCGATAAAAGGGCAAATATTCCAATTGAAAAATGGTCAAAAGACTTAGACATTTTTCAGAAGAGGAAATACAAATGGTGAAAAAGCACATGAAAAAATGTTTAATATTCCTAGCTATTAGAGAAATGCAAGTCAAAACTACAATGAGGTATCATCTCACCCCTCATAGAACAGCCATTAGTAAAAAACATTACAAACAAACAAAAAACAGAAAACTACAAGTCCTGGAGAGGATGTGAAGAAATAGGAAAACTCCTTCACTGTTGGTGGGGATGTAGAATGGTGCAGCCTCTGTGGAATACAGCTTGGCAGTTACTCAGGAAGTTAAATATACAACTGCCTTATGATCTGGCAATCACTCAACTAGGAATATATCCAGAAAAACTGAAAACAGGGACGGACAGACATTTGCACACTGATGTTCATAGTGGCATTATTCACAATTGCCAAAAGATGGAAACAATCAATGTGTCCATCAACCAATGAATGGATAACAAAATGTGGTATATACATACAATGGAATACTATGCTGCTGTAAAAGAAATGAAATTGGGACACATATAACTTCATGGGTGAACTCTGAAGACATTATACTGAGTGAAATAAGCCAGACACAAAAGGACAAATATTGTACGATTTCTCTAATATGAACTAAATACAAAGAATAAACAAATGGAATTAAAATATAGAGTATAGGTTTCTAAAAGGTAGGATGAGAGCTGAGAAGGGGTACTGATACTTAATGTATGTAGAATTTTTAATTACCTTGACTGTATATGTGTGGAAATGGATAGAGTAGGACATTATAGTGAGTATAACTAACACAGCTGTTTTATAAATGTGATTGTGTCTGAAAGGGGTAGTCTGGGGATGTAAATGTCAATTGAAAGAAGGCTAGAAAACAATCTAGGGACTGAATAACAGTGAACTTGGTGGATGAGGATGTGGTTAATAGTATAAATAAAAGAATGTTCTTCTATGAACTAGAACAAATGTACATCACTATTATGAGGTAGTAAGAATATGGTATTGCATGGGAAAAATACAATTTTTTGTATTAAATAATCTGTAACAAATGTTCCACAATAATGCAAGACATTTGTAGAGGGGTGTTTTATGGGAATTCTGCAGGTTATGTATGACTGTTTTGTAAGCTCATGATTTCTCTAACAAAAAAAGTATTATAAAAATAATGTAATAGATAAAAAAAGATGATAGGGGAACCTATAGGTCAAAAGACACTTAAGCATCCTTTTGTGGTTCATAAGCATGATGAATGGGTGTTCATGCGTTTGTGTGAGTTGTGCCTTGCTCAAACCTTGTCACGTCGTCACATTACCCGTCTGATGTGAGGAAAAAAAAAACACTTAAGAAATAATCACAAGGAAAATTTTTACTCTCGAAATTAATAATATATATTTCACTCAAGTTGGAATTCATAGGCAGCTAATAATCTCTCTTTTAAAAATAGATATTTTAAATATGATATAGTTAAATTATCTTTCTCATAATAAACATAAAATATAGAAAATATACTAGGTGACTAGCTATATTAAATATGCAAAAGTATTGAAAAACATCAACTTGAAGAGGTAGTTACAGAAGAAAGAAAGAAAACGGTACTATAAAAGTAGAAATAATTATGCCAGTATTCTCCCCAGGGAAACTAGAGCTTATTTAATGGGGATCATATTCTGTTGTATTTAATATTAATAGTAAAATATTATTATATGTTAATATAAAAAAGACACTTAAGAGACATGTTACCAACTGCAATGCATGGACCTTATTTAGATCCCTATTCAAAACATAAACTGTTAAAAAAAAAGTTTTTAAAAATTATAAAAGATATACTCCTTATACAGTCCTCAACCCTTATGGATTAGGGAATTATAAAGGCCCTAAATGGATTTTTTTCTTTGTTGTATTACATGATAGGCATTGATGACAATAGCCAAGTAGTTTCAGTGGAATAGTATATTCAATTATTTACTCAACAATTTTTTACAGAGTGCCTACCATATGCCATGCACTGTTCTATTCTCCAGGTATACAGCAGTGAGCAATCAGACTAAGTCCCTATCCTAAAGGAGTATATATGTTAGTAGGGGAAGACAGACAATAAACAAATAACTAAATAAATAATATCAGATAATAAGTGCTGTGGAGAAACAAAGCAGAATAAGCGGGTTGAGGATGGCCATGGTGAGATAGGGATTGCTGTTTTATATAGGAAAATAAGAAAGAAATGATGAAGTGGTATTTAAGCAAAAAACTAAAGGAAATGAGGGGCTAGCCATGTGGTGTCTGAAGGAGTGAGTCCAAGAAGTGAAAATAGCAAGTGCACAGGCTCTGAGACAGGAGCCTGTTCGACATAATCAAGGCACAGCTAGCTAGCCAGTGTGGCTGCAGTGGAATGAGCTAGGTAGTGGTCAAAGGTAAGTTCATAAGGCATTGCCCTTTACTCTGGGGAAGATGGGTAGTCACTAGAGGGTTTTCAGCAGAGGAGCGACAAGATGTACTCCCATTTACTGAAGAATAAATCTAACTGGCCTGTGAAGAGCAGAATCAAGGGGACCACTGCAATGACCCAGACAAGAGCTGATGATGGATTAGATTAGAGTGGTATTAGTGGAGGTGATGACGTTAGGCTAGTTTCTGGAGAAATTTTGTAAATAGAACAAATAAGATTTCCAAATGAATCATATATGGAGTGTGAGAAAAAAAATGAGTCAACGTTTTTGACCTGGGCAGCATGGAATACTGAGATGGGTCACGCTGAGGGAGGAGAAGCAGGAGTGGGAAGAAAAATCCACTGTGAGGTTTGCTCATGTTGAAGTTCAAGAAGGAAACCAGAGGCATGCTTTGCTTAGAGACCCTGGTTCTTAACCAGTGAATTACTGGTTATGTGGGCATTTTTGGAAACATAAATGTTTGGTTATTGTAAGAATTCTAGGAATCTCACAATGCACAGGGAAGCCCTTCACAACTTCCTAATTTCCCTGCATCCTCCATAATTTTGAAGGTACAGCTAGAGACAATTGGAGTAAAAGTTAACAATTTTGTTTTTTTGACATATGCTGATTTTTTCAATAAGTGACAGTTATGCAAATTGACAGAATATTGGCCATTGTTTTGTTCTGAACTTTCCAAGAATTTTTCACTTCAGAAAATCATAGGACCAACAGCATTTTCACAACAGATATTTGAGAGGACAACACAAATTAGCAGTGCCTAAATGTCAATCTCTCTTTATAACAGTTTTATGCAAATATACAATAGAGGAGATCTGAGGTTCTTTTTTTAAACATGCTTAGAACCAAATATTATTAAATTAATAGAGATATATGAAATGTAAGGATCTCGCAAAATATTATATGTTAAAACATTTCATCTTACCTCTATTCTTTACATTTTATAAATCTTCTGTAGCACCAACATAAATCTATTCTATGAAATTACTTATTGAAATTTTCACTTAATTACTGCTTCTTTTTCCAATTCATTCTGTATCCCCAAGTGCCTATCAAAGAACATGGTCTCTAAGAGCTTAATACTTGAGGCATGTATATAGTGAATTTCTAGGTAGAAGATACATTCTCTGTGATAACATATGAAAGACATAAGGAATAATTTTGAAACAACACTCACTTAATTATGTCCCAGCTCATTACTATCAGAGTATTCTATCATCATTTCTGCTATATTGATTGTCTGCAATTTGACTTGGAACATCAATCTGATTTCAGTTAAAGTTATTTCCATCTTTCCTTATCACAGAGATATAACTCAGGTCTTTCTCTGTCTTTTTTTTTTTTTTTTTTTTCAGCTTATCCCAACTGTAGTTTTTATTTTAGCAGTCACCCCCAAACCTATGATTCTTCATTTAAAGGTACTGATGGTATAGTATGACTTCTGATCTTTTTATAAATCATTGCACGCATCTGACTTCTTCGTTAGGTCATATAGGTAGTCGAGTCTGTGCATTTGCATGATGAAATGTATATTATTTTATTATAAATATATTTCCTTTTTATTTTTACTTTATATTACAGTTATAACATTATATTGACTTCTATTAATCATTTGTTTTGGCAGTTTATATTATCTATAAGTTAAGATGGAAATAGAGGGGGTATTGCAATATATTTATTATAAAATGAGACATAGGGTTTGATAGCCATAAGAACACCTGACCTAGGGAATGTTGCCTACATTGCTTAAAGTGCTTCACCACACCCTCCTCCGCCCCAGCATTCTTGCTTACCCTCTCTACCCTCTCCACTCTCTTCCCTCTCTTGTCTCTCTCTTTCCCTGTCCCTTCTGTCTCCATTCTGTGACTTTCTTTCCCACCAAGTGACCATACCTGCCCCTCTCTCCTCCATCCTTATCCCACCACGTTTATCTGGCTAAGTTCTCCTCATTGCCCCAGGAAGGAAGCCTTCCCTAACCTAAGTTAGATCACACTGCTGTATGTTCCCATAAGACTGTATTTCTTCTGTTTTATCTCTCATTATATTTTCTTTTAATTGCCTATTTAGTAACTGCCTCTTTTACAGATTGTAAACTCCATGAGAAACAGGGATTGTGTCTGCATTTTTCTCCACTTTCCCCCCAGTTTTTACATAGTACCTGGCACACAGTGGGCACTCAATAAATACCTGTTGAGTTAAATATTACACTGATGCCAAGACCTTAGGATTTTGGTGCCTTCTTGAAGGTTTTTACACAACCAAGTAATGACTGCTAATTAGCGGACCGTGATCATAAAATGCTAGGATTATAAGACACATCCCAATTAAAGATGTTAAAATATTTTTAATATGGATCTTGGAATTAATAAAATGTAGATTTAATCAATTGGTCTCACAGATTCCAGTTATTAACTTCTGATATGGTGTGTAAGCCACAAAGAGGTTGACAAATGAATATTTAAACTTTCCAATATTTTCCCTTCCCACTTTTGAAAGGCTTGAAATTAGAAACTTACTACAAACATTAAGTGCTATTCTCTTCAGCTTCTCCTAGGACACTGAACAACTTATTGTGAATTACTTTTCACATTGTTGCCTTCCAAACGGGCAGGCTAAATATAACAGTGCCACAAGAGGAAAGGAGGCAATAGGAAAATGCTAATAAAGACAACATAAACTGCCAACCAGTTCCAGGTTTCTTGTAGCTCTCCTCCTACCTTCTGGCAATGAATACTCTTTTACCTGCACTCTTTTGGACCAAAAATTCACCTTAGCTTTTACAATTGGATTAGCTTCACATTTGAAAAAGGAAAGTATCATTTTGACATGAGACGGTGAACCAAATGTCAAGAGCCATTGCATCTCCATTTTATTAAATTTGCCAAGTTTAGGTTGAACCACATGAAACTGTTGTTTTGCAGGGGACAAACATGGTTTACTATCCATAATTTCATATGTTTTGATCAAATTCATTTTGTATATAGGTTTAACCTTTCTTGTTATGAAAAATAAAATTTTTGTAATTATGTAATACACATCCCTAACTTATTTTATAGACTTGGCCAGCTCATGAAAAGTTTGTGCAGGCTATAAAGGTACCTGATTATCAGGGAAAGATTGAAAGTAGGCAATTGATTATTTATTTTTGTCATCAAATTCTTGTCTGCTTTCAGCACTATCTTACCATTGCTATATTCTCAGTTAAGTCACAATCATGAATTGAGCACAGGAAACCACTAAGAAAGATGAAATTGAATATAGAAGGCAAATAGCCACTGAAGCCAGAGAGAGATTTGTCTTTATTCTCAGAGAATTTTTGAAAATCTTTAAATGGGAAAAGAAATCAGTAGTGTTGACTGACCTCTGTCTTCCTTTTCAGTCATCTTTTCTCTTCTTTTGTGTTTTCTAATATACAGCCAGATTACCTAAGTAGAGGAAAATTGAGATGCTCCCTTCTTGGTGACTCAGCAAAATTTGGCTCAGGAGATCAGAGTTATCTCAAGGGAAGAATAAAGTGAAACTAGTCACTGAGCCATAGGGGTTCTGCCTGTTGAACAAGGGCACTTCTTTGACCAAGAAGCTTCCACTGTTTCTTACCATCTTGGATGTTCCCTGTTCCACTTTGCCTATAAATATGTAGAAGTTTACAGGGGTGGGGCCTCATCTTCTGTCCCAGCATGCAGCTCAGCCTTAAACAGCCGGAAAACGCCTTTCTGTGTGATAATGAGAACTCAAGGGAATTGTGTACACTCTGCTACTCTCTGTAATTTTAATTTTACTTTAGTACACCCAATTCTATAGTTACATCATATGGTGCTAATTGTGGGTATGTCTGTGGTCTCCTTTATACAATATTACCATTCAAATTAGCTCATAATTAATGAAAATCATCCCCCAAGCATTTCCTTTAATCCCTAGTACTATTCCTTGATGATTTTAGCTATTTGTATTCATATCCATTTATTTTTTTCCCTGGTATAAAAAGCCTGCCAATGCAACTATCTTGTAACTTATACATTTTAAACTATTCTTAATTATTAAGAAAATCTAAACTCTCAAAACAAGTACAAAATTTATATTCCATTCTAAATTAATTTCCTAGATTGCCAATACAGCAAAGTTTTAAATCATACTGAAAGCTCTAAAATTATTAGTTTTAATACAGAGATCAATATCTTCTCTCAGCCTAACCATGCCCCATATGTTGATATAATGTTATAAGAATGTTCCTTGTCACTTGTTAGACAGTGCAGTCAGTCATTTCTAGGTCATAATGACCTATAATTTCTTGCCAAATCTGAAATCTTACAAGGCTTTAGCAATGACCCAGAAATATTCCAAGTAGAAATTGAGGGATTGATGATGGGTCCTTTAGAGTTTCTTCAGAGTCAAAATGAGAGATTAGTCTTGGTAAATTTTCCCCATTCTTATAAATATTAGAAGTTGTGAGGTAGGATAAAATGGATTGTAAGAATTATGTTTCGTAATAAGCCAGGAGGGTACTAAAAACTGAGAACGTACCAACAGAAAGTCAAAAAAGGAGAGAAGATGGTGGGTTAGTGAAAGCCTGGGGTTATTGGTGAGTGTTCTTAACTAAGAAGATTTTAGTAGCACAAATGGCTTTTCTTAAACTACAGTGGTTATCTTTTATTAGTGTTTATAGGTTAGAGGGCTAAACATACAAACATATCCTGTATCAGTAACACTACCATTTTAAGCTATTGAAGTCAATAAAATATCTTTTATTTCATATAGCAATGACTCTTATGGTTTGGATGGATTCAAACCCAAAGTTACATTCAATGCTGAGGTCAGAGGTTTCTTATCCTTGTTATAATTTGATAAAACATTTTCTTTGTTTTATTTGTTTAGGATTAATTTCAGTTCCTTGGTACTAAGTTTATGCACTATTTACCTAATCAGGCCAAAGAAATTTGGTTGCCTCTCACTAAGAACAATGACAGCTTTCTAATCATAGCCTTCATCAATAGTCCATTGCATACTGGAATCACCTGAATATCTTTAAAACATACTGATACCTGTCCTCTATTCAGGGACATTGGGATTTATGTCCATTAAGTGAATCCAAAGGGTAGTAAATTTTGGGAACCTCTAATACCTACTTTTCTTTTCCTCTCCAAATTTTTCTCACGCTTGTCCCTCAGCAATATCCCCAACCAGAAAAAAAAAAAAAAAGTCAATATAGCCAACTCACCTGCATTTTTCTTTCTCTTTCTAACAGCCTACATTATATACTAGCTTTTAGTTATATATATTAACTTTTTCTCACTCTTTTCTTATTATTCTACAGTTGGTTCAGTACTGTTCACTCTACCCATTTTCTACTCAGTTTCCCAATTTTCTAGCACCAAGTTTATGGGAACCTGATTAGTAAAGAGATATCTTTCCAGAGAGGATAGAGGAGAATGAAATAATTAGACAATAATGACCAGGGAAGCAGATGTGGCTCAACCAGTTGGACACCTGCCTACCACATGGGAGGTCCCAGGTTTGGGTGCTGGTGCCTCCTAAAGAAGACAAGCAGGCGCTAGCACCGACCGCAACAAGAGCTAGGCACCAGCATGCTGCACCCCGCCACAACAAGCAGATGCCTAGATGAACAGATGCCACAGGCCAGCAGACACCGCAGCCCATGGGGAACAGGAGCCTCCTGGAGAAGGCTAGCAAACAATGAGCAAACAGACAAAGAGAACCATCTGGGGGGTATGTAAATTAATATATAAATAAAAATAAAAAAGTAATTAATTAAAAATAAATAAATAGTGACTAAATTATCTGAAATCTGAAGCTTGTTGGGACCAGGAGTAGGAGTGGCAGCAGAGAGAGATGGGAAACACTCAAATGTTGATAATCACTGCCCCTGTTCATATGTTTGTGCATTTTTGTATATTGCAGATAAACTCTCAGGGCAGGGGTGGTAGACTCTTATGGGGAAAACTGGAAAAGTAGAGACTCAAGCTAAGAGATGAAGAGAAGGAAGGGATCAACGAGCTAACACAGCCTTGGAACTCTACATCAGAAGTCCAAATCTGGTGTCAGGTGTATTATGGAATGTTTGGGGCTTGGTTTAAGGTGGACAGTAGTAGGAGAAGAAGGGATAGTGTCGTGTGTGAAGGTTTGTAAAGCTTCTCTCTCTTATCATGCCCTTTTTAGAAAAGTAAAGTTTATAAAACTCTCACTACAGATTCATGAACTGTGGAGCTCATGAAACTCCACAGATTCCAGTTCTCTTTAGCTGTAGGTAAAACAGGTAAACACCTAATGTGGCTTGAGATGAGGAATGCTAAACAGTTTCTCTGAATAAAAGTGTCTTCCAATAAAACTGTCCAAATTGCTGCTATCCCACCATTAGAGGAACAAATATCCTGTTTGTTAGATATTCTTTATCAGGTTAAAAAAGTTCCCTCATATTGCAAGTTTGGAAAAAGTTTCTTTTAAATCATGAATGAGTGGTGAATTTTATCCTACACATTTTCTATATGTATTAATCTTACCATATGGTTTTTGTCTGTTAAATACATAATGCAGTGAATTGATATATTCAGAGTTTTCTGATGTTAAACTGTCCTAGTATTCCTGGTACAAATCCTACTTGATTCTGATGACTGTTTTTTTTTTGTTTTGTTTTGTTTTTAGGAGGTACCTGGGATTGAACCCAGGACTTCGCATATGGGAAGCAGGCACTCAACCACTGAGCTACATCCGCTCCCCAACGAGAGTAGTTTTTTTCTGTTTGTTTTTTGTTTTTAGGTGGTACCAGAGATTGAACCCAGGACTTTGTACTCGAGAAGCAAGCACAGCCATTTGAGCTACATCCACTCCCATGTTTTGTTTTGTTTTGTTTTGTTTTGTTTTGTTTTTAAATATATGGTTGGATTCAAATTTGTCATGTTTAAACAGTAAGTTTTGTCATGAGTGAGATATATCTATAATAACCATTTAATTGTATTATCCTTTGTATTTTCTCTTTTATATAGTCTCTGTAACACTTTATATAACTAAGATTTGAGTGCTCCTTAAAAAAAAATGGAGCAACTTCTATATGGATTTGATAGTTCAGTCAGTAACTTATGGTTACAAACCTACCTCAAAACTCTGTGGCTTAAAAAAAGTCATTTATTAGTAGTCATGAGTTGGATTTAATTGCTTTAATGGCTGATGATTTATTAAAATTATCTTCTCAAGTCAGTTTTGCTGGTTCATATTTTTCTAGAAAAATAAAAATTTTCATTTCATATTTGACATATTATTTATGTCATGTTATATTTCCACTGAGTCATGTCCCGTTTTTTTGCTCCTAATAGTGTTTGATTCTATTCTTCTCTCCTTTTCTTGATTGGTCTTCCTCATGGTTTATTAGACTTTGTAAGGAACCAGTGAAGATGGGTAAATGTTGGATTCCTCTAGGTTCTTGGCTATGTTGCATAAATGAATTTATGAACACACCAGTTTAGTTAGGCCAGTAAAAAAATTTATTTGGGAAATGGGGGAGAGAACAGAGCTTGCTGAGAAATGGGAGAGAAAAAAATAGAAAAACACACCAAGATTTGGTGCGGGCTCCTCTAGGCAGAGAAAGTGAGCTCTGTCTCATGTGGTTACCTTTTAAACTGTTAATTATTCTTCCCCCTTGCTAATAATAAGGGGATGGGCCCCAGCTGTTACTGGTTACCCAAACAATGGTGGAGGCCAATGGTGAGGCCTTTTGGAATATCCGGGGCCAAGGGGAAGTCCTGGAAAGAGAAACTGGGACCTCAAGGTTAAACTCAAGGTCTCAGTGAGGTCTTGCAGCCATGTCTGTGGGCCATGTTGTCTGCCAGCCTGTGGCTTGTCTTCTCCTCGTTTCCCTGAATAAACTGGCTAACCTGCCTCAACTTCCCCCTTAGAGAGTTTATGCCCTTATTCTTAAGGTGGTGTGAGGGGCAATCATCATTCTTCTATAGTTACTTCCTGCTGGTTAGGGCAGTAGTCCCTGCCTCTCTGGCTATTCTATTGAGGTTGAGGGAAGACGAGTCTGACACTGTGGTGGAATTGGCTGGAATCCCTACATGACTAATATCTTGTTTTGAAAGACATTGATTCTGAAAGAAATAAACTTAGTTAGAATTTTGAAGATACATGGCCTCACTAAAAGGAAAAAGATGGTGGTAAGTGGGCCCAAAAAGGAGGTTAGCTATGACATACTGGACCATAAGAATGAGAAAGGCCAGGTGCTTTAAGGGGCTGCATCCCCCTGAAGTTGGTGGGCTTCCTCTTGCAGGTTTCGAATGCAGTCTAGGACTATTCCAGAGAGATTTATATAGAAACAGCATTTTTCCTTGAGAAATAGTCATGTCCACCCCTCCCCCCCACCCCCCACCCCACGCTGCTGTTAGCATGTTTAGGGCTCTGTGATTTTGCAGTACCACAGCAGCTAGAGAGTTTGTTTACTGTGTTAGGACTTCTAAGGCACAGCTAGTTTCTTCTATGCTGTTAGGTCTGGGGAGAGATTGTAATAGATAATGGGGTTTGGTATAAATTGCCAATCCCAGTTTTCCATGATGGTAGTTATGTTTAAGACAACTAAGGGGCGGGGGGGGGGAGACGGACAAGAAGAGGCATTTCCCTTTTAGTTATTGTATAGGGAGAAACTATAGGAAATGAAAACAGATAAGAGTTCTTACGGGGTGTCTGGCTTGCCTTCCCCCTAGCAATAGATGTTTGGGCTAGAGTTAGAGGGAACAGCCAGCTTTGACACAGACACTACATAGCTTTTTCTCTTGAAGAGGTATTTTAGGCCATCCAATGACTGGCACTCATATGTCCCATCAGGTGCTTTTGGTGAGCTGGCACTTTCTTGGGCAGCTGGCTTCACTTGGGATAAGTGCACCAAGCTGGCAATTCCTTTAACTTTAACAGCTGCGGGAGTGATCAGAACCAAAGAGTAATGTCCCTTCTATTTTGGCTCTAATTGAGAGTGAAGCCTGTTCTCTTGCCAGGTTTTGATCAGAACCTGGTTTCCAGGTCCTGGTTGAGGAAAGGTTACCCGTAGACTATCTTGAAGGGGCTAAGCTGAAGTAGGTCCTAGCTACCACCTTTCTGGTGGGAAATGCTTAGCCCTGGCAGGATGGCATGTGGGTTGGTCAGTCCTCCCCAGGGTATGAGTGGGACAGGTTCTGGAATAAGGGCTAGGAGAGAGACACGGGTTAAGGACATCTTTCATATGGTGTGGAGTAAGAAATGTGAAAGGTCACCCCCAGGTTAATTTGGTGGCCTTTTTTTTTTTTTTTTTTTTTTTTTAATGGGCTGTTGCCCCCACTGCTCTCAGGCAAGATCACCATTCCTTTGTCCTATAGGTACGTTCATTAACTACTTAGAAAGTGAATTACATTTACCAGAACTTTTAACATGTTCAATATCCTTCTGCATATGATCTAGAATACAAAATATACAATCATAAGGCATATATATCTAGAATAGGCAAGATATAGATACAGAACTTAATACTAATTAATGCACTATCCAATGCACAAAAGTTTCTCTTTGAGCTGCAATTAATAGATTTAAGCTCCAGGTTTGCCATACCATACATGTTATCTCTCTGAGGGAGCAGCCCATAATGCCAATTGTGTTTAAGTTCTACTTACATCACTCTGGTAATTATTGCTCCACTTGATATGTCCTTCACACAGCCAGCGTGTTGCAGCATGATTGACCCTAGAAAGAAGCTAGGAAGGTAGGCTCCAGTATTTTACTGGCCTGGTGCATGGTGCCCTTCGGCACTATGTAACAGTGCCAGTCTGGAGGCAATGTCCATTGTGCATCTAGCCATTTTGAGCCATCACTGGCTGCTGCAGGAATCCAAAACTGCAACATACTCTCCATCCACTTCAGGAACACAACCAGAGATGTAGTAGATACCTTTATTGTTTCATTTATTTATTTTATTTTATTTTATTTTTTCCCAAAGAACATAGAAACCTGCTCTACTGTTGGTTTCACTTTTTTTTTTAAATTTATTTATTTTTTATTGTGGGTAAAAATCAAATTTTTCACAATACATACCAACATTTGCAAAATGATATATAAATATATATGCATATATGTGCATTTGCTTACAAAATGTTATTTATATAGGTATATAAATATATTTTAAGAGGTGCTTAGATTACCCAAAATATTACACGGAACCCACTGGGATTCCCATGTTGCCCACCTCCCACACCTCCCACCACATCCCACACAAACATCTCCCATAAGTGTAGCCCACCATCCTCAATAGACTTACACATCCTGGGGCCTTGCCACCAACCATAGACCTCAGTTCACATCGTAGACCACACTCTCTCCCACGCAGTTCTGAGTGGTGTGTGCTGATTTAAAATGGCCTACATCCGTTGCCACAACGGTACTCAGGACAACCTCCAAATCCCAAAGAAGCCCCTGTATTTCAACTGCTCATCCCCTCCCTGCCCCAAAAGTGTCTAGTGGCCACTGGCTCCGCCTCATTGTTATAATTTCTTCCATTGCTAGAATCACCATATGTGAACAACAGAATACCATCAAGTCCACTCTAGACCATAGTTCTTCCCCTAATCCTGGAGGGGACTGGGATGGTGATGTCCACTCCACCTCCAAGTGAGAGAGGGCTTATATCCCATGGATATGGTGGGTGGGATGATCCTGCCTGCAGATGCAGGCCCTTTCCATTCCCTGGGATGGCCATTGCCCATCGTTGTCTCCTCGCCAGGTGACTTGGATGAGTCCATTGAGCTGTAGGGTAGGAGTTGCAGCTCCACCGTGATTCCATGCACACCTGGCACATAGGTAGGCCAGAGGCTCCAGTCTCTGGAAGTATACCTAAAAACTTCAGCATCACATATAGGTTTGAATAGAAGGGACTGATGAACCATGTGCAGGGAGGACTTATTTGAGTCCAATTCTGTCACTCTCAGGAGCACAGATTCCAAAATAGAGCCCACTGATAAGGCGTCAGTCTCTGGAGCTATCCCCCCTTATATAGGACCAGGGTGTCTCCAGAGCTCTCAGGAGCCCCTCTGTGTGGGGTGCTAGGCACTTAGACGTTCTATGAGCTCCTACTGAGGTGTGCGTAAGAGTTACCTCTGCGATGACCTCCCGACTCTCTTTGAAGTCTCTTAGCCACTTGAACTCATTTGTCTACCTTTTCCCCCTTTTATTCAAGGTCTTTTTTCAGTTGTGTTGCCAGTTGACACTTGGTATTAATCCCTCGTTGCCAGGGAGGCTCATCCCCCTGTGAGTCATGTCCCACATGGGGGGAAGGTAATGCAATCATATGCTGAGTTTGGCTTAGAGAGAGGCCACATTTGAGCAACAAGGAGGCTTTCAGGTGGCAACCCTTAGGCACCACACAACTGCAGGCTAAGTCTCAGTTACAAAAGCAAAGGCACACAAGGGTAGTCATCAATAAAAAGAACACATCAGTGGGTCATCCTCTTTTGACAGACACTGTCCCTGCACTCAGAGGACTATTGCTGCTCCCTTGGAGACTGTGGCAGAGCTCTCCAGGCTAGGAATTCAGATTCCCTCATTTATTGTGTGATTGTCCACCCATCGTGACCATACCCTATCTTTTGATCTTTTGAACAATTTTGTATATCTTTCATGTATATTCGGATGAACTAATTCCCATGAAACCCCCCTCCCAGACACCCCCAACCAATAATCCCCTGCAGTACCCATTGTAACCCTTCTGTGATCCAAATCCTCCATGAACATGTAGTCCATAAAATAATCAAATACACTTACTAGGAAAAAGAAACAACTATGATAAGCTTACATGCAGGAGACAAACATAAGGAAACTCGGGGAAAAAAAAAGAGAGAAGGGAAAAAAACAAATAATCAAACAAAAAACAAAACAAAATATAATTAGTGGATTGGGACATTCAAAAAATGGGCAAAAAAGCAAAAGAAATGCCTTTAAAAATATATATATATATATTTATTCATTTTTTTTCCTTTCTCTTTTATTTTCTTTCCTTCCTTTTATCACTGTGTTATCGGATGTCTGGTGTGCCGTGACACCTTCCCCCTCTCAATCCCCATTGTCTCCCAATTTTTCATTTAATTTTCAAAGAAGTTTTAGGTCACAGCAAAGTCACACATGGAGTGCCAGAGACTCCCAGATACCAAACCACCCTCCCTTCCCCACCCCATATTAACCCCCCCCTTTTTTTTGGATGTTAGCATTGTTATAACTGTTATACAGATAGCAAAATATAGCAACTAAACATTGTCAATGATTTACAGTATAGTTTACAATTTAGATGATACATTTTAATAATTTTGATGATATTTACCATGTCCTGTGTCCATTATTATAAGGTAATGAAAAACCTTTCCCATGACCACCAAACACCCCATTAGATCTTGACTGTTCCCTTCCCCCTAGCCCCCAGGGTCCATGATACCACCCTCTCCTGACCCATGGAATGTCAAGATTCACAGTTACATGCCCTGGGGATTTGAAACTGCCCTTCCTAATCCACCCACCCGCCAGTGCTGCACCACCAAACCCAGGAACACCACCACTCTTCTGCCCAATCCCCCAACATGCAACCACACTCTATCCCTTTACCATAGATTATGTCCATATGGGTGATGGCTCAAAGCCTGCTCTTCTCTTACTCTCCTTTGTTAACCTGTCTTTCAGACAATAGTTCTCAGAGACTGCTCACATTCCTCAGTTCAGATCAGTGAGGTCATATACTGTTCATCCTTCAGTGCCTGGCTTGCTTCACTCAACATAAGGTCTTCAAGATTCATCCACGTTATTCCATGTGCTAGCACTTTGTTCCTGCTTACAGCTGAATAATATTCCATTGTATGTATGTACCACATTTTGCTTATCCATTCGTCTGTTGATGGGCACCGGGGCTGATTCCAACTTTTGGCAATGGTGAACAATACCGCTATGAACATTGGTGTGCATATATCTGTTTGTGTCTTTGCTTTCAGTTCTTCTGGGTATATACCCAGCAGTGGAATTGCTGGATCATACGGAAGATCTATTGTTAGTTTTCTGAGGAACCGCCAAACTGTCCTCCACAGTGGCTGGACCATACCGCAGTCCCACCAGCAGTGGATGAGGGTTCCTATTCCTCCACATCCTCTCCAACATTTAGTGTCTCCTGTTTTTTTAATAGCTGCCATTCTGATGGGTGTAAGATGGTATCTCATTGTAGTTTTGATTTGCATTTCCCTGATAGCAAGCGATGTTGAGCATTTTTTCATGTGCTTTTTAGCCATTTATATTTCCTCATTGGAGAAGTGTCTTTTCAGGTCACTTGCCCATTTTTTAAATGGGTTGTTTGTCCTTTTATTTTCAAGGTATAGGATTTCTTTATAAATGCAGGATATTAGGCTCTTATCAGATATATGGTTGCCGAATATTTTTTCCCATTGGGTAGGCTGCCTTTTTATTTTCTTAATAACATCCTTTGAGGTGCAGAAGTTTTTAATTTTGATGAGATCCCATTTATCTATTTTTTCTCTTGCTGCTCGTGCTTTGGCTGTGAAGTTCATGAAACCATTTCCTATTACAAGGTCCTGTAGATGCTTCCCTACATTATCTTCCAAAGTCTTTATGGTTTTAGCTCTTATATTTAGATCTTTGATCCATCTTGAGTTGATTTTTGTATAAGGTGTGAGATGGTATTCTTCTCTCATTCTTTTGGATATGGATATCCAGTTTTCCAAGCACCACTTGTTAAAGAGGCCATTCTCTCCCAACTGAGTGGGCTTCATGGCCTTGTCAAATATCATATTACTGTATATGAGAGGATCTATATCAGAGCTCTCAATTTGGTTCCATTGGTCAGTAGGTCTATCCTTGAGCCAATACCACGCAGTTTTGATCACTGTAGCTTTGTAGTATGTTTTAAAGTCAGGTAGCGTGATACCTCCAACTTCATTTTTCTTTTTCAATATATCTTTGGCAATTCAGGGCCTCTTGCCTCTCCAAATATATTTTGTGGTTAGTTTTTCCAGTTCCTTAAAAAATATAGTGTTGACTTTTATTGGGATTGCATTAAATCTGTAGATTAGTTTGGGTAGGATAGACATATTGATGATGTTTACTCTTCCTATTCATGAACAGGGAATATTTTTCCATTTAAGTCTTCTTTGATTTCCTTTAACAGTGTTGTGTAGTTTTCTGTATATAAGTCCCTTACATCTTTAGTTAAATTTATTCCTAGGTATTTGATTCTTTTATTTACTATTGTAAATGGTATTTTTTTCCTGATTTCCTCCTCAGTTTGCTCATTATTGGTGTACAGAAATGCTACTGATTTTTGAGCATTGATCTTATAGCCTGCAACATTACTGAACTCCTTTATAAGTTCTAGAAGCCTTGTTGTCGATTTCTCAGGGCTTTCTATGTATAGGATCATGTCATCTGCAAATAATGAAATTTTTACTTCTTCTTTTCCAATCTGGATGCCTTTTATGTCCTTTTCTTGTCTCAGTGCTCGTGCAAGTACTTCTAAGACAATGTTAAATAGGAGTGGTGATAGTGGGCATCCTTGTCTTGTTCCCGATCTCAGGGGGAAGGCTTTTAGGATTTCACCATTGAAAATGATGTAAGCTTTGGGTTTTTCATATATACCCTTTATCATTTTCAGAAAGTTTCCATCTATTCCTATCTTTTGTAGTGTTTTTATGAGGAAAGAGTGCTGTATTTTGTCGAATGCTTTTTCTGCATCTATAGAGATGATCATGTGATTTTTTTCTTTCGATCTGTTTATGTGGTGTATTACATTGATTGATTTTCTTATATTGAACCATCCTTGCATACCCGGGATGAAACCCACTTGGTCATGGTGTATAATCCTTTTGATATGTTGTTGAATGCGATTAGCAAGTATTTTGTTAAGGATTTTAGCATCTAGGTTCATTAGAGAAATTGGTCTGTAATTTTCCTTTCTTGTGGTATCTTTATTTGGTTTTGGTATTAGGGTAATGTAGGCATCATAGAATGAGTTAGGTAATATTCCTTCTACTTCTATTTTTTGGAAGAGCTTAAGTAGAATTGGTGTTAGCTCTTTCCGGAATGTTTGGTAGAATTCAGCTGTGAAGCCATCTGGTCCTGGACTCTTCTTAGTTGGGAGGTTTTTAATGACTGAGTCTATCTCTTTACTTGTAATTGGACTGTTGAGTTCATCTATTTCTTCTTTCATCAATGTCGGCTGTTTGTGGGCTTCTAGAAACTTGTCCATTTCCTCTAAATTGTCATTCTTGTTGGCATATAATTTTTCAAAGTATCCTCTTATGATACTCTTTATTTCTGTGGGGTCAGTAGTGATATCACCTTGCCCATTCCTTATTTTATGTATTTGCATCTGTTCTCTCTTTTTCTTTGTTAGTCTGGCTAAGGGTTTGTCAATTTTATTGATATTCTCAAAGAACCAACTTTTGGTTTTGCTTATTGTTTCCAGTGCTTTCTTATTCTCTATTTCATTTAGTTCTGCTCTAATCTTTGTTATTTCCTTCTTTCTACTTCCTTTAGGTTTAGCTTGTTGTTGTTTTTCCAATTCCTCCAAGTGTGCAGTTAGGTCTTCAATTTTAGCTCTTTCTTCTTTTTTAATATATGAATTTATGGCTATGAACTTCCCTCTCAGGACTGCTTTCACTGCATCCCATAGGTTTTGATATGTTGTGTTGTCGTTTTCATTAGTTTCAAGGTAGTTACTGATTTCTTTTGAAATTTCCTCTTTGACCCACTGTTTGTCTAAGAGTGTGTTGTTTAACTTCCATATCCTTGTGCCTAACCTGTTTCTCTGGCCCTTATTGATTTCCAACTTCATTCCGTTGCGGTCAGAGAAATTACTTTGTATAAACTCAGTCGTTCTGAATTCATTGAGTGTTGTTCTGTGGCCTAGCATGTGGTCTATTTTGGTGTATGTTCCATGTGCACTCGAGAAAAATGTAAATCCCGCTGTGTTTGGGTGTAGTGTTCTCTATATGTCTATTAAGTCCAGGTCTTCTAATGTATTGTTGAGTGCCTTAGTTTCTTTATTGATTCTCTGTCCAGATGTTCTGTCTAATGATGATATAATTGCTATAATTGTAGAGGCATTTATTTCTCCTCTTAATTTTTCCAGAATTTGCCGCACGTATTTTGAGGCAACTCGATTAGGTGCGTAAATGTTGATGATTGTTCTCTCTTCTTGAGAGATTACTCCTTTTACTAATATGTAGTGTCCATCTTTGTTTCTTACAATAGTTTTGCATTTAAAGTCTATTTTGTCTGATATTAGAATAGCTACTCCTGCCCTTTTTGGCTATTGTTAGCTTGTAAAATGGTTTTCCAGCCATTCACTTTCAGCCTCCTTGAATCCCTGGGTCAAGGGTGGGTTTCTTGTAGACAGCAAATAGATGGGTCATATTTTCTTATCCATTCTGCCAATCTGTGTCTTTTGATTGGTGAATTTAATCCATTAACATTCAGTGTTATTACTCATAATGAATTTCTTACTTCAGTCATTTTTTCTTTGGGTTAATGTATGTCATATGTTGTTTTGTTTCTCTTTTTGTCTTTTCAGTTGTTTTTAAACTCTCCTTCAACTCTCTCTCCCTTATTTTTTCCTTTCAACTTGTAGAGATTCCTTTAGTATTTCTTGAAGTTCTGGTTTCTTATTGATATACTCTCTTAATTTCTATTTATCTGTGGATATTTTGAACTCTCCATCATTTTTGAATGCCAATTTTGCTGGATAGAGAATTCGTGGCTGGAAGTTTTTTTCTTTTAGTGTTTTGACTATGTCATACCACTGTCTTCTTGCCTCCATGGTTTCAGCTGAGAAATCAGCACTTAATCTTATTGTGCTTCCTAGGTATGTGATGGTTCTCTTTTCTCTTGCTGCCTTGAGTATTTTCTCTTTGTCTTGAGCTATGAACATTTTGACAAGTATATGTCTTGGAGTTGGCCTGTTGCGATTTATACTATTTGAAGTGCGCTGTGCTTCCTGGATCTGCACATCCATCTCTCTCAATAGGGTTGGGAAGTTTTCAGCCATTATTTCCTTCAACACTCCTTCTGTTCCCTTTCCCTTCTCTTCTCCTTCTGGGATGCCCATAATGTATATGTTTGTGCGTTTTGTGTTATCGGTTAATTCCCTGAGTCCATGCTGGATTTTTTTCTATCTTTTTGTCTATCTGTTCTACTATCTCTTTGATTTCAGCTGTATTGTCTTCCATATCACTAATTCTTTCCTCTGCCTATTCAAATCTGCTGCCATGTGATTCCAGCGTCTTTTTCATTTCTTGGCTTGTGCCATTGTTCACCATCATATCCATTACCTTTTTAGGCATGTTTGCTATTTCTTCAGTATGTTCTTCCAGTGTCTTCTTTATATCCTTAATCTCTTCCTTCAGTTCTTTAAGTTGGTCCATGATATTTGTTTGGATAGTTTTGATTAGTTGTTCGATGTTCTGCATTGCTTCCTAGTTTTTATTTTGTGCATTGAACTGGTCCATGTTTTCCAGTTTCTCAGAGTCATTTGTATTTTTTTGTTGCCCTCTGGTCATCATATTATCTTGATGGGTTTGTTCAGTTGATTAGCTTTTCTCTATGCTCTAGAATTTTATTTAGCTGTTGGTTCTGCGTGTGAGTTAAGTTTTCTCTTTGGCAGTTTTTCTTCTTATTTTATTTCCTTGCTTCTTTCTATGTCCCCTTGAAGGTAAAAGGTTAGGGCCAGAGGAATCAAAAGATGTAAGGAAGGCAGAAGGATAATAGTAATATTGATAAAAGTTAGAAGAGGGACAAAATGAGACTTAATGAGATGAATATTTAACTTGTGTAGGCAGTGTATAGTACTAGGAAAAAATATGGAATTCCTACAATGGACTGGGAAAACAAATGGAGGAATATATATATAGTGATTTAGAAGGGAGAGAAATAGTAAAGAAAGGTTTGAAAGGAAAAAGTTAATACTAATAAAAAAAAAAAGAAGAAGAAGAAAACAAAATAGATGGAATAGAAATTGACACCCTTAAATTGTGGGCCTATGAAAATTGTTGTCTCTAAGAGCCACAACAGAAAACAGAAGGCAGAAAGATGCAGGATGGATAAGCGATAGTTTGTAATAGAAAAGCAATATATACAGCGAGTGGGAAATTACTGAAAAAGAAGCCCAGCAAAGAAGCGACAAGCTGGCAGCACCTAATTAAAAAAAAATTATAGAAGAAAAAAGAAGGGGGGGAGGAAAGAGGAAAGAATAGCAAGAGACCAGAAAGAAGCAGAGAGAAACCAAAGATCCACACAGGCAAACAGTGAAACAGATCTAAGGAGGGTCAATGATTCCCCTAGGGTCCACGTGGATCCTTCCTGCCTACTTGTGTTTATCAATCAGTTTCCCCACAGGGTTCTATATGCAGGTCCTGAAGCAGCTTTTAGCTATTGAACTAAATTAAAAAGAATTTATTTTTCATTTATTGAAGTGACCTTCTCACTTTTTTTTTTTTTTAATTTTTATTTTTTTTAGCGAAATGCAGGACCCAAAATAATTCCTCCTCTAGACCAACCTCCTTACGGAAGGGACCCTAGCTGGGCCCGTGGAAATTAATCAAGCACGTCCCACTTTCTGGACTCCCCAGGTTAGCTGTAGCTCTGATGTTAGTCAGTGAGGAGTACTAAAGACGGCCAATTCCGCCCCTTCTGGAACCGAGCTCAAGCGTCACTGGGCTGCTAAGTAAATCAGTTTGAGTGCAGATTCGCGTCTGCTCTCAGCCTGATGCTGCTTCAGGTCGGCTTATCTGCTCCCCAAAGCTATGGGGCGGTGCAGGCAGCCAGATCGATGTCTAAAAATAAAAAATACCCTTCCCTGTCCTCCAACAGAACCCTCCTTCTTTTGGGAAGTGTCCCTTCTTCCTGGCTCTGCAGCGGCCCGGGTCTTATCCCTGGGTGGCTAGGGAAATCAGCTCCGTTCCCCGACCAGAATCCCCCCTCCGGTTCAGTGGGTGCTGATTAGGTCGCTTGTTCTGTTCACACAAGGTCCAAGGGGCGCCAGGCAGCCAGATCCCCAGAAAATAAAACTTTTTCGCCCTGCTCACGGCTCCAAATGGCTGTTTTATTTTATTTTATTTTTCCTCCCTAACCACAGGGCTCAGCCCTCTGTGCCAACCACCACCGGCAGCCTTAAAACTCACGAATCTCTACCGTTCCGTCCACGCCGTTGATCCGCGCAGATAGATGTCCCAAGCTTCTCACTCCACGCGTGCACAGCACAGACCCCCGGGCAGGACCCCGTCCACAATCGGCCTTGCTCTGGGAGCTTGCAGTGTGTGCCCTCCTACACTAACGCCATCTTGGCCCCTTCTCTCCTTTATTGTTTTAGGTGTCAGTGACGAACCTAGCCAATAACTCAAATGGAGAGGCATCATGCAGTGGATTGAAGGCCTGGTTTGAATGCACAAGAGAGTTTGACAATGCTGAAGTCTATCTCTTGATTTTTATACACTTTCTAAACACTTCTAATGCAATTTATAATATATCAAATAAACGTAACTATTTTAGTACTTTGCTTTTTACTTCTACACCTTTACCATGATGATATTAATTAACAGATATTTTATTTTAGCAGCACAGGAAAAATTACTTTCTCAGTTAGTTTATGAAAACTGAAGATTCCCAATGGTTTTAAGATTATCTTTCCTTACCACCACTTTAACATGCAGATTGAGGTGGCTTCTGATAGGTTTGCCTGTTATGAAGTTACTTTTTCTTATTAATATTAATTTAGGTTTTTAATAAATGGCTTTCTGGAATTAGCCATTTAAATGCTTTAGTTTAGAAAATGCTTTTTCAAACTCCTTATAATTAACCATAACTGCATGGACTGGTTACTTTACCTTAAAATAAGCTTATTAAATTATACTTAGCAACCAATGAAATTTACTTTATCCATTTAAGAGAAAGCAGATCTACATTTTTTAAATTGAATTTCATTAAATATGAACTTACAACTTTCATCATTTTAAAGAGTTAATGTATGTAATGTTAATTTATTTACTTGGTATTCTATAAACAAGGGAGATAATACCCAAGCTAAATAAAATTGAAGCCATTATAGTTTATGCAAGGAATGTTCTTTTTCCTTCCTTTACAGGAGGCTTCAAACATCTTTTCTTTAGTAAAATTCTAAAACTGTGAATAATCATAAAAACATACTGATTGCTAGATTCTGGAATATATTACAATTGTTTAATTTAACTATAATTTAGAAAAGATCTTTCCATAGCTTTCAAGGACTTTTCCTTTACTTACTGAAATTTGGTAATAGAATTATTAACCACCCTCATTTTAAGGTTGTTAAAAGGTTTACTTTGGGGAATTCTGGGACAAACTGAGTCTTAATTCCCCAGCCTAGAAGATAATCTGTTACACCTAGCTCCTCCCTAAGAGCTCTTGCAAAGAGAAGGCCCTGGGGCTGGGTAGGTCAAAGAGCTCAGGGGAAATCTTTTTCCCTTTCTCAATAGTTCCTGTATTTAGATTTCTATATGAACTTTCCATCCAGAAATACTCATTCACATTTATAACTGCATTTTGATTTTACACTCTGATTAGAGCTCTTTTAAGAATGTTTTATTTGTTAATTTGATATTACCATCCCAATGTATGAAGATATATATACTGAACAAATAGGCAGACATGAATAGAGAGTTTAACACAGAAACAACTTAAAGTTACTTAAAACTTTCATTCTTTAACAAAATAACTTTAACTATAAAATAACATTTAAAAGATTTCTTTGAAGGCTATTTCTAATTAATCTAATCTGCACTGTGACCATGCAGTTTTGCATAAGAATTTTATTCCTTTTAATTATTGGCTTATAACCAAATGTTCCCAATGCTTTAAGGTACAATTTGCAACATTTTCCTTTACTTCAGAGCTTTGCTTATTTTCCATTTTGACTTTGGCAGACCTTAGATGAAAAATACTAATTCCAGTATTCACTCACTGAGGTCATTGAAACCTCAGGGAAACTGGTTTCTCTCATGAATTGCTGCTTTTAGGAATCCCAATATTCGGAGGTGGGAGGTCCACCTCCCCAGTCCTCAGAGATAAAAGGACTCAGGCAGCCACTGGACTGGAAGAATGGATGTTCAACAGAGGGCTGAGAATTCCACCAGGCAGCAATTTAGTCTACACTTGGAGCCACAGAGAAAGCAGGGTCACCAATACAAGCAAGGACAGGAGACAGGGGTGTCTCAAGTTTGCTTTCCCTTGAGCCACAGGGGACAGAAGCTGTCATGAAATAACCATAAGCAAGGGCAAGGGGTGAGGCTAGACTTGAAGTAACCATAAACTCAGTTCATAATTACCATCACAATGGCTGAAGTTTAAGGGCTAGGTGAAGTTAATTACAAAATAACCATAAACAAAGTTAAATGTAGTTTAAGATTACCATTACAATAGCTGAAGTCTAGGCTACATCCACCCAGTTATAATAATTTCAGTTACTATCCTTCTGCTGTTTTATAATATAAAGGCACCTATATAATGATCTTAACTCTTAGTTTCCAATAAGTTTCCAATTAAAAGCAATTTGAGAACTTCTATTCATTAAGCAATTAAAATAATTTTATTAGTAATAACTTTGCTAGGTTTTTCTACTTTCCCCTCAGTTGAATTAATTCCACTTGTGATTTCTTCATACATCAAATTTAATTGTGGACTTCTGGGAAGATGGTGGACTAGTAAGACACGGGAATCTCTTCTCCAGAAAAATAGCTAGAGGACAGGCTGAAACAGCCCCGAAAAAGATCTTCTAGGGTTTAGGACAACAGGTGAAGGCTGCACACCACCAAGAGGAGAGAGGGACAAAAGAGGGAAATCACAACGACAGAACCACAGAACAGTAAGTTGGAACCAGCAGCGGCTGCTGCTGCCGGCACCCTCCCCCACACTCTTTAAACTTCTCGGGCCTCAGGGCCTGTAACTACAGACAAAGGGGGCTCCAGGGATCTACCACTCCCAGAAAGGGGAGAAAGAGGGACACAGCCTAAGGGTGACTCAGGTTCTGACCCACAGATTTGGGCTGCAGAGCCCCATGACCTTTCCACACAGTGGTTTGCCCTGGGAGCCTAGAAAGGACTGGAGAAATCCAACCCTCACAATCTCCCTCTCTTCTAGCCTGGGCTAATTGTTGAGGACTCCACAGGAGAGGGGAGAGAAAGCCTGGGATGATTAAGCTTTTGACTCACAGGTTTGGTCTGCCCTGTCCCAAGAGCCCTTCCAGGCCAGGTGGGGCTGTGCCATTGTTTGCCTTGAAGCCTGCAAGGGGCTAAAGATATACAAACCTCCAATCTCCTCTTCTACTAACAGGGACTGATTGTTGAGGATTCAGAGGGGAGTGGAAATATTTCCTACCTGGGAAAAGGGAGGGGGCTGCCAGAGAAGAGTGGAGAACTGTCTCAGAAAGTTTGAATTACAAGGCTCTTAGCCCCAAGACAGGAAGCTCTATCACATTTATCTGGTCTGTGTCACAACAAATACACTCCGATCAGGCATTGAATTGAGAGTTGCCAACAAGTGCCATCTCCTGGCAGACCAAGGAAGTGCACATAAGAAAATTAATAAATAGGAGAGGCTTTTCCTGGCCTCTATAGCCTTCCTGCCCAAGGCCCTAGGAAATGACTCTACAACCAATTACTGGGTCCAGTGCCCAGTTTTGAGCAACCAGCAGGACAATCCTAACAATCAAGGTTGAGCCAAAAATCAAAGAGCTGTGGTAACTCACAGCCTCTTGCCACTAAATCCCTATAAAAGAGAAAGAGATACAGCATCTAAGTAAACTACATCCTAACCAGATGCCTAAGCACCAGCAAAAAATTATGAACCATACTAAGAAAATAGAAGACATGGCCCAAGAAAAGGAATACATAAAAGTCCCAGAAGAAATGCAGAATTTGAGAGAACTAATCAGTGAGATGAGCACAAATTTCCAAAATCAAATTAATGATGAAAGACAATATAGTTAAAGAGATAAATGACATCAAGAAGACATTGAGCGAACATAAAGAAGAATTTGAAATCCTAAACAGAAAAGTAATGGAGTTCATGGGAATGAAAGACACAATAGGTGAAGTCAAAAACACATTTGAGGCATACAACAGCAGACTCGAAATGACAGAAGAAAGAATAAGTGATACCAAAGACAGAGCAGCTAAAATTGAAGAGAGAAAAAAACAGAGAGAGAAAAGAATGTAAAAAATTGAGCAGGGGCTCAAAGAGTTGAATGACAACACAAAATGCAACAACATACGTGTCATGGGAGTTCCAGAAGGGGAAGAGAAAGGAAAAGGTGCAGAAAGAGTATGTGAGGAAATAATAGCTGAAAATATCCCAACTCTCATGAAAGAAATGAACTTACATGTCCAAGAAGCACACCGTACCCCAATGAGAATAAATCCAAATAGATCTACGCCTAGACACATACTATTCAGAATGTCAAATGTAAAAGATAAAGAGAAAATTCTCAGAGCAGAAAGAGAGAAGCAAACAATCACGGACAAAGGATGTCCAGTAATACTTAGTGCAGATTTCTCTTCAGAAACCATGGAGGCGAGAAGACAGTGGTATGATACAATTAGGAAACTGAAAGAGAAAAATTGCCGGCTGAGAATTCTTTATCCAGCAAAACTGTCCTTCAAATACGAAGGTGAGTATAAAGTATTAACAAACAAAGAGAAACTAAGAGAGTTTGCAAAAAAGGAATCCACATTTGCAGGAAATATTAAAGGAAGCCTTAGAACCTGAAAGAAAAAGACAGGAGAGAGAGGCTTGGAGCAGAGTATAGAAGAAAGAAAAGCAGAAAGGATAACCAAAAGAGTAAAAAGAGAGACAAAATCAAGGTAACATATGGAAACCAAAGAATAAAGTGGAGGAAATAAATAGTGCATTTTCAGTAATATCATTGAATGTGAACGGATTAAATTCCCCAATCAAAAGATACAGGCTGACAGAATGGATAAAAAAACATGAGCCATCCATATGCTGCTTACAAGAAACTCACCTCAGACCCAGGGATACAAGCCGGCTGAAAGTAAAAGGTTGGAAAAAGATACTCCACACGAATAATAAACAGAAAAGAGTAGGGGTAGCTATACTAATATACTAATATCAGACAAAATAGACTTTAAATGCAATGAGATATGGAAGGCCATTATATATTAATAAAAGGGACAATCCTCCAGGAAGATATAACAGTCATAAATATCTACGCACCTAACCAGGGTGCCCCAAAATATATGAGACAAACTCTGGCAAAACTGAAGGGAGAAATAGACATTTCTGTAATAATCCTTGGAGACTTCAACAACCCTCTCACATCATTAGACAGAACAACTAGACAGAAGATCAATAAGGAAACAGAGAACTTGAACAATATGATAAACAAGTTAGACCTAACAGACATATACAGAACACTGCATCCAAACTCAGCGGATTATACATTCTTCTCAAGTGCCCATGGATCTTTCTCCAGGATAGAAGACATGTTAGGTCACAATACAGCTCTCAATAAATATAAAAAGATTGAAATTATACAAAGCACCTTCTCGGATCATAATGGAATGAAACTAGAAATCAATAACAGACAGGAAAAAACTAAATTTGCAAATGTGTGGAGACTGAACAACACACTCCTAAATAATCAGTGGGTCAAAGAAGAAATTGCAAGTGAAATCAGTAAATATATTGAGACAAATGAAAATGAGAACACAACCTATCAAATCTTATGGGATACAGCGAAGGCAGTCTTGAGAGGGAAATTTATAGGCCTAAATGTCTATATTAAAAAACAAGAAAGAGCTAAACTCAAAGATTTAACTGAACAACTAGAGAAACTAGAAAAAGAACCGCAAACCAATCCCAAAGCAAGCAGAAGGAAAGAAACAATAAAGATTAGAGCAGAAATAAATGAAAATGAGACCAGAAAAACAATAGAGAAAATCAACAAAACCAAAAGCTGGTTCTTTGAGAAGATCAATAAAATTGACAAACCCCTCACTAGACTAACAAAGAAAAAAAGAGAGAAGATGCAAATAAATACAATCAGAAATGAATGGAGGGAAATTACAAATGAACTCATAGAAATAAAAAGAATCATAAGAGGATATTATGAGACACTATATGCCAACAAACTAGACAATCTAGATGAAATGGACAAATTTCTAGAAACTCATAACCAACCTACACTGACACAACAAGAAATACAAGAACTTAACAAACCAATCACAATTAAGGAGATTGAATCCATCATCAAAAATCTCCCAGCAAAGAAAAGTCCAGGACCAGGTGGCTTCACGGGTGGATTCTACCAAGCATTTCAAAAAGAATTAACACCAATTCTGTTTAAACTCTTCCAAAAAATTGAAGAAGAGGGAAAATTACCCAACACATTTTGTGAAGCCAACATCACCCTAATATCAAAGCCAGAAAAGAAAAGAAAATTACAGATCAATCTCTCTAATGAACGTAGATGCAAAAATTCTCAACAAAATATTGCAAATAGAATCCAATAGCATATCAAAAGACTTATACATCACGACCAAGTGGGATTTATTCCTGGTATGCAAGGCGGGTTCAACATAAGAAAATTAATCAATGTAATACACCACATTAACAAATTGAAGGAAAAAAAAAACACATGATCATCTCAATAGATGCAGAAAAGGCATTCAACAAAATCCAACATCCTTTTTTGATAAAAAAAAAAAAAAATACTTCAAAAGCTAGGAATAAAAGGAAAATTCCTCAATATGATAAAAGGCATATATGAGAAACCCACAGCCAACATCATACTCAATGGGGAAAGGTTGAAAGCTTTCCCTCTAAGATCGGGAACAAGACAAGGATGCCCACTGTCACCATTGTTATTCAACATTGTACTAGAAGTTCTAGCTAGGGCAATTAGACAAGACAAAAAAATTAAAGGCATCCAAACAGGAAAAGAGGAAGTAAAACTCTCACTGTTTGCGGATGACATGATCCTGTATTTAGAAAATTCTGAAGTATCCACAACAAAGCTACTTGAACTAATAAATGAGTTCAGCAAAGTGGCAGGATACAAGATCAACACGCAAAATTCAGTAATGTTTTTATACACTAGTACTGAACAACATGAGGAGGAAATCAGGGGGGAAACTCCATTTTCAATAGCAACAAAAAGACTCATATACCTAGGAGTTAACTTAACCAAAGAAGTACAGGACCTATATGCAGAAAACTACAAAACAATGCTAAAAGAAATTTTAAAAGACCTAAACAAATGGAAAGACATTCCGTGTTCATGGATTGGAAGAATAAATATCATGAAGATGTCAATCTTGCCCAAACTGATTTATAGATTCAATGCAGTACCAATCAAAATCCCAACAGCTTACTTTACAGAATTGGAGAAGGTAATTACCAAATTCATCTGGAAGGATAAGTGCACCCAAATAGCCAAAAGCATTCTAAAAAAGAAGAGCAATGTGGGAGGAATTTCACTGCCTGACCTTGAAACATATTACAAAGCTACAATGGTCAAAACAGCATGGTACTGGCATAAAGATAGACACATCGATCAGTGGCATAGAATTGACAACCCAGAAATATACCCTCACCTATACAGTCAACTGGTTTTTTGACAAACCTACCAAGCCCACACTAATGGGAAAAAAACAGTCTCTTCAACAAATGGTGTTGGGAGAACTGAATATCTATAACCAAAAAAATGAAGGAGGACCCCTATCTCACACCCTATACAAGAATCAACTCAAAATGGATCAAATATCTAAATATAAAAGCCAGGACCATAAAACTACTAGAAGAAAATGTAGGGAAACATCTTCAAGACCTTGTAGTAGGTGTTGGTTTCTTGGACCTAACACCCCAAAGCACGTGCAACAAAAGAAAAAATAGATAAGTGGGACCTCCTCAAAATTAAACAATTTTGCACCTCATAGGACTTTGTCAGAAGGGTGAAAAGGCAGCCAACTCAATGGGAAAAAATATTTGGAAATCACGTATCTGATAAGGGTTTAATATCCGGGATATATAAAGAGATGTTATTACTCAACAATAAAAAGACAAATGGCCCAATTAAAAAATGGGCAAAAGACTTGAATAGACATTTTTCCAAAGAAGAAATACAAATGGCAAAAAAACACATGAAGAAATGCTCAACATCACTCATGATTAGGGAAATGCAAATCAAAACTACAATGACATATCATTTCATACCTATCAGAATGACCACTATTAAAAAGACAGAGAACTACAAGTGTTGGAGAGGATGTGGAGAGATAGGAACACTTCTTCACTGTTGGTGGGAATGCAGAATGGTACAACCACTATGGAGGACTGTTTGGCAGTTCCTAAGGAAGTTGAATATAGACTTGCCACGTGACCCTGCAAAAAACCACTACTGGGTATATACCCAGAAGAACTGAGAGCAGTGACACAGACATCTGCACACCAATGTTCATAGCAACATTATTCACCATTGCTAAAAGTTGGAAACAACCCAGGTGTCCATCAACAGATGAATGGATAAACAAACTGTGGTCTATTCACACGATGGAATATTATCCAGCTGTAAGAAGAAATGAAGTTGTAAAGCATATGGCAACATGGATGAACATGGAGGACATTATGTTGAGTGAAGCAAGACAGACACAAAAGGACAAATCTGTATGAATGCATTACTATGAACCAAATATATTGTGTAACATATCGTTTGAGTCAAAAAAAATTTATATGTATCCATTATATTTACTTGAGAAATGTAAAAAAAAAAAAAATTTAATTGCAAGATGGTATTGACATTTAAAGACTCATTTTTTTAGGTTAGCTTTCACTGTCATCCAATTTGTACCAGGCGAACCCAAAATCTGATTTACGAGTTCCTAGGCACGAGCAGACTAACAAAGTTAAAACAAGCACATATTAGAACAGAAAGGAGAATTTTATGCACTTAACTTAGAGAAAGACTTGCCTTTAGAATGACCTGGATGCAAAGCTCCCAGTGTCTGTCCATGGCAGAAACTTGGTGCAGGACCCTCCAGCTTGTTCCTTCAGGAAAATCCCTGGGTAGCTGCTAGGTATGGAGCTAAGGGGTCTAGAGAAGCCCTGCCCCCAGTGAGACATGAATTGGGGCTGCTCTGGGTGCTGTATCCCATTAGTTACTTCCCACATGGGATAAAACCCTGATAGCCTTTTCTGATGGAAGGATTAGAGTGTTAAAAGGAATTAGGGAGCTAGGAAAGCCAGTGACCTTTTAATTGTAATTGATGGCACATGAGGAGGTTCCTTATTCTACTGGAGAGAGGTTTAGTAATCAGCATTAATTTCCTCATCCCTTTTAAGGCAGGGGTTATCAACTCCTGCTATAAAGAAACATGACCACATGGTCTCTTGCTCAGATCCATTTGTCCTCTCCTCTTACACAGGTTCAAATGGAGTTCAGGGTGCCATACACAGTCTGCTCTCAGCCACACTGCAGCCATGTGGTGTGGCATGAAAAGATTAGACTAGGCAGGTTGTCCCAATTTCTGAGAGGACACCCCAATGGGGAGTCTAGTGGAATGCTGGGAGAGCTGCCCATTATCGGAGGAAAGAATAAGATGTGTTCGTCAGTTTGGGGACATCCCACCATTGTCCTGGCCGAACGGGTTGCTGGCTGAGCCAGTGTCCTGGAATCGGGAGCCCTGCTCACTTTCCCTCATTTTGGGGATCGGAAGCCTTATGTCTCTGGGCATACCCAGAGCTTTAGAGGCTTGGGGGTATCTGGTTCCAGCTGCCAGACTAAACACCCAAGCCAGCTGACTTAGGAAAAGGTGCTGGCTAGAGATCTTTCCTTTGGCTACTTTTCAGCGGTCTTAATAGATGGCTATGAGTGAGCTCACCTCATAGCTGCTCCCAGGGGCCAAGTTCCTCAGTTGAACCAGACATTTAAAGCCCATTAAAAAAAAACTAGAGACTAATTGTCCTGTGACTTGCTGGCAAACACCCTCAAGAACCATCTTCCTACCCCAAACTTCGGACAAGCCTCTGGGCACTGCTGAAGGTGTGGCTTATGCCTCCTAACAAATGCATTTTCCATTTCTAAGGCATTCTCAAGCATCTCACAGACCCAGAATGAGGACAGCAGTAGTAGGAAGATCAAAGGCACTTTTAATTAAAAGGAGTTAACTAGCTATCTAAGGAAACAATACAACTGTGATAGCCATTCTGAATTTTGAAAGGGTCTCATAAACTCCCTGCAGACCCCTACTCACCTTAGACCATGTGCCCAGTCAGGTCTCAAGGGCAGTTTCACCTGCCACCTAGAACTTCCTTGGATCTACACAGCATGAGGACTAGCCCCTACCACCTCTGGAGAGGTAGCCAGAAATCTGGGCAGACCGAGTTTATGTCCTTTGGGAGCTTATCCAGGAACCCCCAAGCCATTAACTCCCTTTGAAATGGCAGAATTAAAGAGGGCACAGAAAGGCCTTAATTAAAACTTACCAGTCTCTGGTGAGGGTCAGGGAGCACCACTCACTTATTTTCCTCCAGGAAATGGCTCACCAAATGAAGATGGATAAATGCTGGATTCTTCTAGGTTCTTGGCTATGTTGCATAAATGAATTTTTGAACACACCAATTTAGTTAGGCCAGTAAAAAGAATTTATTTGAGAAATGGGGTAAAGAACAGAGCTTGATGAGAAATGGGAGAGAAAAATGGAAAAACACTATAAGATTTGGATCTGGCTCCTCTAGGCAGAGAGAGCAAGCTCTGCCTTGTGTGGTTACCTTTTAAAGTGTTAATAATTCCTCCACCTTGCTAATGATAAGGGAATGGGTTCCAGCTGCTGTTGGTTACCCCACCAATGGTGGAGGCCAATGGTGAGGCCTGTTTGGAATATCTGGGGATAAGGGAAGGTCCGGAAAGAGAAACTTGGACCTCAAGGTCAAAATCAAGGTCTCAGCTATGTCTTGTGGCCATGAGGTCTTGTGGCCATGTTGTCTGTCGGCCATGTTGTGGTTTGTCTTCTCCTCATTTCCCTGAATAACCTGGCTAACGTGCCTCACCAGCATTTGGGTCTGTGTATAACTATTTTTTGTTTCCTGTTTCAATCATTCATTTAAATTTTCTGTTTAATTAATTCTATTCGTCTATCTTTATTATCACCTACCTTCTTTATAAAGCTTACTGTTAGAGAAAAACAGCACTCACTGCTGACTAAGAGCCTGATGATTGCAGGCAGAAAGTTTATTGGGAACCTCTCCCAACAGAGGGGTTCTGAAGAATAGACTTCAGTCCCCCCACCGACATGGCGGGGGGTCTGAAGAGAGACTTCAGCCTGCCCCTGGAGGGTGGGGGATATGGCTTTATACAGTACATCAATAGACAGGGAAACCCAGTACAGCCTAGGTCCAAATGGCCAGGGGGAAGTGGGCTAGGAGGTCTTGGAATGTGGGAGGGGTTGGTGGAGGCTGGGCCTGGAGGGGCTGAAGGCCCTTATCTTCTCCACTTAGTTTATTCTTGGGAGGGGGTGGGTTGCCTCTTAGCCCATAGGCTATGGCTTGCCCAATTGGTTATGGCTAGAGGCTGCCTTTCTTTGATTTATGTCATAGGAGAGTTGAGTCACAGTCTTATGACCTGTTAATCATTGCAAACCTTGTAAGGGGGGACTTCTAACATTCCTAACTCTTTGATTATATCTATATATGATGAAGGACCTGAGTAATGGGAGTACTGAGCCGAATGGGAGGGTGAAGAGATTAGGGACATTGACTCAATCTGGCTACTTCCTGCTGTCAGGGGGCAGAGAGGGGTTCCCTTCTACCCTACCTGGTGGGTTTTGGCTTCTGGTCTCACTGAGGTTAGTATTTTTATTCTCGCAGCAAAAAGATGCCATTCACGTATTCCTGAGTTGTTGCCTATACACTTCAGTGTATGAATCAGACAAGAAGCTTGATTTTTTGTGAATTTCAAGCATAGGTCTCTGAAAGGTTCATGGGTATACATATCTTGAGCTTCAGGATTTTGTAATTTGCTATCTACAGAAGGCCATGGAGCAGGCTTTAATCTGGAAAAGTGTATCCATGATGGAGAATTTAAAAGTTTTGCTGCAGTGGGATGGTTAGAAGGACAAGAAAAGGACCGGTCCACTTTGGGGTTAAAGGCTTGGGGTGTAAGGTCTTTAGCTATACCCAGTCACCTGGATGAATAGGCAGCAAGGGGACAGAAGGTTCCGGCACAGGAAGAGTGGAGTCAGTTACCTGATGCCGGAATGAACGTATTTGTGTTAGGCCAACTATATTGCTTTCAAAATCTGATGATTGGAGGGGTATATTGACAAGGGTAAAAGGGCATCCATACATGATTTCAAAGGGGCTTAGGAAGTGTGGTTTTGTAGGAAGCATTCAAATTCTCATGAGAGCTAAGGGGAGAAGTTCAGTCCATGGTGTCTGAACCTGCATTGTTCATTTGGTTAAGTGTTATTTTAGGATCCCATTCATACACTCAACTTTTCAGGAGGACTGAGGTCTGTAAGGAATATGTTACTTCCAGGTAATTCCTAAGGCACTACAAGCCCCTATTGTGATCTGTAAGGTGAAGGCTGCCCGTTATCTGCTTGCAGAGAAGAGGGAAGGCCAAATCTGGGAATTATGTCTGTTAACAGGATGCTAATTACAACATCAGCCTACTCGGAGGTGACTGGAAATGCTTCAACCCATCTGGAAAATGTGTCTACAAAGACCAAGAGGTATTTAACCTTCCTTACAGGTGGTGTGTGGGTAAAGTCTAATTGCCAGTCTTGTCCTGGCTTAGAGTCTCTAAACTGGTGGGCTGTGAAAGAGACAGGTGTAGAGCTTCCATGGATAGTAGTCTGTTGACAAATAGAGGAGCTTTTTGTAATTTCTTTTGAGATAAATGTTTTGAGAGTTCAGGACAGTAGAGAGTTAGATAAGGGTTGTGACAGTAGTTTGTGTCCTACATGGTACTCGTTGTGCAGGGAGGTGAGAATGTCATGTGTTTTTAATTCAGATAAAAGAATTTTTCCATTTTTCATGAACCACCCCTCAATTTGTTTTGCTCCAAAAAGGGAAAACTTTGAGGTTTCTTCAGGTGTGTAAGGGGAGCAGGATATGGAAGTGCTAGGTGAATAGATGTGACAGTATAGTGTAAACATAAGTAGGGTTGGGTAGCCTGCACTTTGGCTTCAGCGTTGGCTTGGTTACTGCCAACAGATATAGAGGAATTCTATTTTTGGTGCCCTTTGCAGTGAATTAAAGCAGCTTGGATCGGAAGTGATCCTGCTTTGAGTAATTGTAGGATGAGATCTTTGTTCACAATGGAGGATCCGCTAGAAGTTAGGAACCCTCTCTCCCAACAGATGGGGATGTGTGAGTGTTAAGATTTGATATGTGTATTTGGAGTCAGTGTAGATGTTTAGGGCTGGCCCCTTGCCTCTGACTAGTGCTCTGGTGAGGGCTATGAGCTCAGCTTGTTGTGAGGTTGTGCCAGGGGTAAGGGAACCTGACTCAACAGTTTCAGTTAAGGTAACAATAGCATATCCAGCCTGAGTGGTGTTGGTAAGTTTCGTAGAACTGCCATCAAGAAACCATGTATGAGTAGCAATAGGAAGAGGGGTGTCTAAAATATTAGGAAAGGGTTTGGCAAGGAGATCAAGCACTTTACTAGAATCGTGTATGTAATTAGCATCAAGCTTGTCTGGGGGTGGTTTGGGTTCGGTGGGAAGGAGGATGGCAGGATTGAGAGGAGGACAGTGGTATAGGAAGACTCCAGGGTTTTGTAGAAGGGTTGCATGGAGGGTTTGGAGGCAGGTGAAGGAAATAGATGCAATAGCTTTGTGAGTTAAGAAAGGAGATAAGGAATGTGAGGAAAAAAACATCAAGATGATTTATTGGAGATAGTTTAAAGCTTTCTTGCACAGAAGGGAAGCAACCGCAAGGGTTTTGAGGCAAGTGGGCCAACCAAGGGTTACAGGATCTAACTGTTTGGAGAAGTAGGCAATGACTTGATTATTGGGACTGGAGGGTTGAGTTAAGATTCCCAGTGCATATCCATGTCAGGTATTGACATAGAGGGGAAATGTTTAGCGGGGTTAGGAAAGGCTAGAGTGGGTGCAGTCATTAAGGCTTCTTTAAGTTTACAGAAGGTGGATTTGAGCGATTGAGGGTGATCAAGTGCTCATGCAGGTTGCCAGAAGCAACTTGGTAGAGAGGTTTAGATATAGGTCCAAAGTTTGGAATCCAGAGACAGAAAAAGTTGACTAGCCCTAAGAAAGAAAGGAGATCTGCCTTGGTATGTGGGAAGGGATAGTCCCTGATGAGTTGGATTAGATCCAGTGGTTAGATGGAGAGAGATGAAGACCTAGATAGGTTACTTCCGTTCTGAAAAATTGTCCTTTGCTTGGGGAAACACAATGTCCCTTATCCCCAAGAAAGTTAAGCAGAGTGATTGTGTGAGTTATAGAGGTTTGTAAGGAGGGGCTACAGAGGAGTAGGTCATCAACATATTGAAGGAGGGTACTGGAGGGAAGCTGAAGGTCAGAGAGATCTCCGTGTAGAGCCTGTCCAAAAAATATGAGGACTATCTCTAAACCCTGGGGAAGGACTGTCCACATTAACTGTTGACAGTTTAAGGGGTCATCAGGGTCAGTCCATGTGAAAGCAAAAATGTCTTGGGAAGGTTCATCTAAGGGGATAGTGAAAAAGGCATCCTTAAGATCAATTGCACTGTAGTGTGTAGTGTGAGGGCTTATGTGGGACAAGAGACTGTGTGGATTAGGAACTAAGGGGATGATAGGCTGTGTGGCCTCATTAATGGCTCTAAGGTCCTGCACAAGGTGATAGCTCCCATTTGGCCTCTTTACTACCAGGATGGGGGTGTTAAAGGGTGAGTTGGTTGGGCACAAAAGACTGATAGCGCAGAGTTTGTCAATAGCAGGTTTAAGACCTTGTCAAGCACTGAGAACAGGGGATACTGAGGAATATTTATGAATGGGGGGTGGGTGGGGTTAGGACTATCTTAACAGGGGTGGGGGGGTGGGGGGGTTGCTGAGACTGAAGGAGAATTAGTATCCCAGACCTGTGGACTTACTTCTACCTGCTGTACAGGAGGAATGTCAAGAATGTTATATTGAATCGGGGAGTGGGAGGGGAGGGTGGATAAGAGGAGAAGGAAGTTGATTTGAGAGGATGGGAGGAGAGTAAATGAAATGGAAGAGTGGAATTTGGACAATACGTCATGGCCTAAGAGAGGGGAGGGACAGGTAGGGATTATAAGAAATTGATGGGAGAATGTGTGATTTTCTATCGAGCATATGCTTGGTTTGGTAGTTAAAGGAGAAGAAGCGATGCCATCAACCTCCACAGTAGAGACTGAGGAAGTGGATAAAGGTCCTGAATGTTCTAGGAGGACTGAATATGTGGCCCCTGTGTCAATTAAAGAGGAGATCGGCTCACCTCCAACCTTGATGATAACCCTCGGTTCAGACTTACTAATGGAGATGTGGGGCTGTTCCGAACCTGGGACCCATCAGTCATCTTTCGTTAGTCCAAGAAGGTCTGGAAAGGAAATCCTGGCTCTGGGTCTGTGAGGTACACTGGAGGGATTTTCCTGGAAATAGGGTTTTCAGGACAGTCCGACTTCCAATGACCTTTGTGGTGACACACTGGGCAAGGCCCCGGTGGGGGCCTGGGATCAGGGCAGGAGCATGCCCAATGCCTGTCCTTTCCACACTTGAAACAGGGTCCCAGGAGTGGCTGGAGGGAAGAAGAAGAATTAGATTTCCAAGAATCGAACCTGAGGGCAGCAGCTAGGAGAGAGGCTTTAGCCTGTTCCCGTTTATGTTTTTCTAATTTGGCTTCCTTTTCTCTATTGTTAAAGACCTAGAATGCCACTTTAATCAGGTCTTTCTGAGGTGTTTGAGGGCCATCCTCTAACTTCTGTAACTTCTTTCTAATGTCTGGATAAGATCACATGATAAAGTGGGTGTGTAGGTACAATTGACCAGAGTCTGAGTCAGGATCTAAATTGGTGTATTTAAAGAGAGACTCGGTCAATCTATTCATGAAGGCAACTGGGTTTTCATCAGGTTTCTGTGAAATTTCTTTAATTTTATCATAATTAACTGCTTTGAGTGCAGCCTTTTTCATGCCTTTTATTACACAGGTTAAAAAGTGGGCCATGTGGGGAAGGTCCGGGGAAGCTAGCTGGTAATCCCAAGGAGGGTTAGTGGTTGGAACTGCAGTGGGGCCTGCCAGGTGTCTGTTAGGATCTTGGGTATGCGTAGAATATACAAAAGTGGTAGCAGCAGCCCAGATATGGCTTTTTCCTCTGGGGTAGTTGAGGAAGTAATAATAACGTATGTATCCTGATGGGGGGGTCATAGGAGTGGGTGATGTGTTGGAATTCCTTAATGTATGTGGCAGGGTTTTCAGAGAATGATCCTAGTAGGTTTTCTATCTGACTTAAATCTGAGAGTGAAAAAAGGATGTGTGCTCTAGCTATTCATTCAGCCCCTGCTACTTCCCAGAAGGGTAAGAGGGGAGCTGGCATCTGTGTAGAGTTGGGAGGTAGGGAATTGGGATCAGCGACAGAGGTGGAGGGCAGTGACGAGGGAACGAGGGGCAGTCCTCAAGAGAGGGTATGAGGAGGGATAAAGTTGGGGCAGAGGGGGGTGATGGCAAGAAGGAAGAGGAAGGGGAGTTAGAGGATAAGGAGGGTGGGGGTGGAGGTGACGTCAGAGGTATATATGGAGGAGGTATAGGAGGACCCTGATCAGCTGGATCAAAGTCAAGGTTTTCAGAGGATTTGGGAGGCAGAAGGGAGGAAAAAGAAGGCTTTTGAGGAGGTTTTTGGTGTAGAAGAATAATTTGGTAAGAGGAACAGGATTAACAGAGGGAGGGGTGGTTATGAAGATAGAAGAAGGCCTAAACTTAAGGAACCTCAGGCCACTTGCCGCTGTGCTGGATGAAGTTCTTTAAGTCTTGGAGAACCTGGAAATCGAAAGTGCCATTTTCTGGCCATTGATTTTCATTGTCCAATTCATATTGCAACCATACAGAGGTCAAATAGAAAATGAGCTTTTTAGGTCTGATATCTCCTTCCAGGATTAGAGTTTTAAGGTTATGAAGGAGACAACCCAGAGGCATGGTTTTTTGGGGGGCCAAAATTGAACTCCTCATTTTGGGTGCTGTGGGTGAGACTAAGGATCTCTAGAAAGGAAAGAACAGGGGAGATTCTGAGTGAGACAGGCATCCCTGAATCAGTTGGAAATCACCCAAGGAAACAGGAGACTGTGCTTGGAACTGGACGTATCTGGAGCCAAGGGGATTCTTCCCACGAGGACGCAGGCCTCCCACACACCATGGCCCTTGGGGACAGTAAGGATCACTGACCTAGCACTAAGATTTTTCAGTGGGTTGTCCTGGACAATGGAAAAAGAGAAAGCGAGAGCAGGATCCTCCAGCGGAGAAATCCTTGACTCACCCAGTCATGATATGGTGTCTGGTGTTGGATGGATTTTCTCAGCAGCGGCAGGGTGGAGATCCCTCACCAATCGATCATTCTCAACATGACCCCAGACCCAGGTTTTCAGCACCAAATATTAGAGAAAAACGGCGCTCACTGGGATGCAGAGACTAATGATTATAGGCAGAAAGTTTATTGGGAACCTCTCCCAACAGAGGGGGTCTGAAGAATAGACTTCAGCCCCCCACTGGCATGGCGGGGGTCTGAAGAGAGACTTCAACAAGTCCCTGGAGAGTGGGGGATATGGCTTTATACAGTACATCAATAGGCAGGGAAACCGAGTACAGCCTAGGGCCAAAAGGCCAGGAGGAAGTGGGCTAGGAGGTCTTGAAATGTGGAAGGGGTTGGTGGTGCCTGGGTCTGCAGGGCCTGAAGGCCCTTGTCTGCTCCACTTTGTTTATTCTTGGGAGGGGATGGGTTGCTTCCTAGCCCATAGGCTATGGCTTGCTCAATCGGTTATGGCTGGAGGCTGCCTTTCTTCAATTTATCATGGGGGAGTTGAGTCATGGTCTTATTACCTGTTAATCATTGCAAACTTTGTAAGGGGGAACCTCTAACACTTATTCTGTTTATTTTTAAATTTCTTGGATTCATATCTTGAATTTTTCATTCTTTCTAGATGTTTAATTGGTTTCAAAATAATCATCCTTAAAACCAATTTTTTGCTTCAAAATACTGTGTTAGGTGCATCTCACAAGTTTTGCTATGTTATTCATTTCTAAATAGTCATAATTTCTTTTCCATCATTTGATCAGTAATCCATTAGTTATTTGTGAGGTTTTTTGTTGACATTGCTTTGTTTTGTTTTGTTTCCAAACAGAAAATGTTTTTATTTACTTGACTATCTTTGTAGTTTGTGCTTGTTATATAATTACAAAGTGGCATGATAATGTAGCCTTCATGAAATTGATTTTTTGGAATTGTTTAAGGACTCTGGTTACCATTAGTATAGCAAAGTCCTAACCTTACTTAAAAAAGATCTGGCCTTTGTCTTTGACTCCTGGAAAGTAATCTCTAAACTCTTGGAATGTCTTGCCTGATAAGAATGTCTTGCCTGAAAAGAATGTCCTTGTTGACCTGGGGGCCTGGAGCCATACTGGATAGTCTAACAATGTGATTTATGGTGGGGGCTTTGGGCCACATGGGTTCATCTCAGCCTTTGAAGGGGCTGGATTCTAAAGGTCAGCCACATAGGCGGTCAACTATATCTGTGTGACTGACTCCAATAAGTCTCTGGACACCAAGGCTCGATTGAGCTTCTGTGGTTGGCAATTCTCTGTACATAATTGTAACACAAAGTTTCCAGGAAAAGTTACTTTTGCCCATTACTCCACTGGGGGAGGACAATCGGAAGCTTCCCTGTTGGAACTTTTCTGGACTCTGCCCCATGTATCTTTTCTCTTGACATTTAAAACTTATCCTTTCACTGTAACAAACTAACTGTGAGTGTAACAGCTTTCAGTGAATTCTGAGGATGGTCTTGGGAACCCTGCAAACTCTATACTATTGTTTTTAAAATGTCTCAGATAAATTATGAGCAAATGTCAAAGTTTCATTACAGTTTTGCCAAGGTATCTCTAAGCAGGTGAATGAATAGATTTCCTCTGGGAAAACATTTTATGTGAAAAAAAAAAAAATGTGGTAAAATAATCTTTGTTAGACTGCATAAAAAAGGAAATAGAATGTGTGTTTAAGGATCTTAATTCTTGCTGCTAGACTGGATAAAAGGACTTGTCCTGAGATAATAATCTAGGTGGGGGTTCCCAGATGAAGCTTGTAGCTTCGTTAAAGTCTATCAAGCATTTTATCAGAGATACCAATTTCCATCCAAAAGAAGCAGCTAATCTTATGGGACTCAAAGTTGTCTATCAGTTTAGGTTTGATACAATATTATCTTTCTTACTATGTACTGTGCATGGGGAATCCTACCAAGATTGTAGTTTTGTTTTTTTTTAATTGGTGCAGAATTAATTTGACTGTATTCCTGGCTTCCTTCTATCTCACCCTGACTCCCACGCCTCTTACCAAAACTGGCTAATTGGAATGAGGATGACAAAAAACAATCATGAAATATATAATCCAGTTTATAGCTTATTTTGATTTTTTTAAAAATTGTGAGCAGTCTCTTCAGGCACTGTCCAGTCTCTGTTGGATAAAAAAACCCTGTTTTTTCAGATAGTCTCAGCTCTTCCAACTTCTCACAATAAGATGGTTTAATGGTTTTAAAATATTTATGCAATTTTTAAAAACATTCTTCCCATCATCGAGAGTTGAAGTCTATGCCTCCTCCACTTTAATCTGGTTGAGCCTTTTTGTCTTGACACTAGATGAATATAATGCAGTAGCAGTGCTGCTGTGCTGCTTCTGAGGATAGATGAGAAAAAGCCACATAGCTTCTGCCCATTGGAGATTTCAGCTACCATTTTACAAGTCTCATTATCCTGAAGCCCTCATGGGGAGAGGTCACCGTGAGTGATAAATGCTTCAAGATGCCCTAGTCAACATCTGATTGTAACTACATGACAGACCCCAGGTGAAAACTGCCTAACTGAGTCCACTCAACCCACTATCCATGAGCAAAATAAATAATTGCTGTGATTTTATGACACTGCTTTGGGGCAGTTTGTTTTGCAGCAATGGATAACCAGAACAGATGGTATACAGTTAACTGGATAACGGAGACAAGTATGTGGCTTAAGTGTCCCAGAGCTACTATGGAGAAAGGATGCTAATGCTTTGATGCTGTTTGTTTGGTGAGTACTACCTGGTGTTAAACTCATTGCTCTCCTTACCTTGCCTAATATATCCTTCCGTATTTACCCACATGTACCAAAGCTTAAAGAAGGAAAATTGGAATATGGAGAAATCAAATATTTAGAACATCTTTTCTCATTACATAAGCTGGCCTGCAAGGCTACTTTTTTGCTGTATAAAACTCCTTTGAGTTCTAGAACCTATTACCTCTTTCTTATGGCAATTCTACAAAACAAATTCTAATCTCACCCCAGGCAAGACCATCCCAGTGTGGAATGAGGGAAGGCCATTACTCTGAAAGGCAAAAGCACATTAACATTTTAAATCATAACCCTCATTACCCTTCCTATATTAGTGGTCCAGGGCTCCCACTCTGTGATGACACTGGGTATATTGTCAGTCCATCACCAAGCTGGTGAAATAGCTTGGCCCTGTGGTGGGGCCAAGTGTCTACTTCCTCCTGTATCTCTGCATCCTGGCTTCATCTCTGCCTCCTCAGGTAAGCAGTTCTACGTAAACTATAACATCAGGCAAAGCCAGTTGCAAGTTTATTCCAGCCTCCTTTAATGACTGTAAGGATACTTCCCAACTTTAATGAGTATAAAGACACTTCCCAACTGTTTTCAGGAAGTGTAACTGTTTTCAGGAAGGTCCTCATTCTTGCAGGGGGGAGGGTTTTTTGTTGTTGTTCGTTTGTTTGCTTTTTCTATTTTTCACTTGAGGTAAAACACACACAGTAAAGTACACAGATGGTTTTTTCTTTCGTTATTTTTTCTTTTTTGTATTTTTAGTGCACACATGTTAAGGTTACATCTCAGTGAATGTTTACCTACATAGACACCCGGTAACCACCTTCCAGATCAAGATGTAGATCACTTCCGGCAACCCAGGAGGCTTTTCAGTGCCTCTTCCCAGTTAATGGCCCCTCAAAGGTAAACATTATTCTGATAGAATAACCATACAACCATAGATTAGTTTTGTCTAGTCTACGTCATTTAAGTAGAATCCTATAGTATGAACTCTTTGGTTTCTTTCACTCAACATTATGTCTGTGAAATCTATTCATTCTGGTAAATTATAGTTGTACAGTATTCCATTGTATAAATACACATGAAATTGTTTGTCCATTTAAGCATTGACAGATTTGGATTGTTTCCCTTTTTTTGCCTGGAGACTTCTAATCCCTGTTTTCTGCAAGAGTAGAATTCTTTACCTCTGCTTATTTCTCATCTCAGAAGAGAGAAGTCCATGTATATTTTTGCTCATTTCTAAAACATGAAGATATTTATCTTATTATAAACAGTGATGTATATTTAATATTCTCTTTTTATATGTTTCCTATAATTGTTATATATTTGTAACAGAGGAAGAGTCTCCGATTATAGGCTTAAAAGATGAACTGAATCAGAGTTCTCTTTTTTTTTTTCCTTTTTTTTTTCTTTTTTTTTGCCCATTTGAAAAATGTAATTGTAATCATATAATTCTTTATCATGGTCACTTTAATAATACCCATATAACTAAAGACTAAAGAAATAAACATTTAATATTGTTCCAGAGAGACCAGAATGTAAGGACAGCACAGCACAGATGGCAGAGGTATCCAGATAGGAAGGTGGGAGTGCTCAGAGATAAAGTATGTCTGCTTCACAAGTTTTCAAAGTGTTGATCTTCTTTACAGTAGACCAAAGTGCTGTAGGGCAGGGTTTCTCAAACTTGACATTATTGATATTTTGGGTCAGATAATTCTTTATTGTGAGAGACTGTCCTGCAATTGTAGGCTGTTTGGCTGCATTCCTGACCTCTACCCACTAGATGCCAGTAGCATCCCCTTCTCCACCTCCATCATGACAATTAATAATGTCCCCAGATATTGCCTGATGTCCGTTAGAGGTAAAAGTCATCCTTGGTTCTGACCACTGCTTAAGGGCTGTGATTGTTACTTTAGGCTGTGAAGTTTTACTAAGAGTGATATTTCAATACAGAGAAAGTAGGTTCCCATGGCTAACATCACATCACATTGGGGTCACAGTGAAATGTAGAGCATGCAGTCTTTAAACCACACAGACTTATGTTTGAATACTAGATGCCACTGTAAACTTACTTAACATGTTGCCTTTCAGTTTCTTTAAGTAATTAAGAGGTATAGTAATTTTATGTAATCACTATATCCATATGTAAAGAATAAGCTCAGATGAATGGCAAGTCCTAATTATAAAAAACACTTGGCCAAATCAAATAGGATTTTCTCATCTAAAGACAGAAGGAAGTCAGTATGGTAAAGATACATTACATCACTAGGGTAGACGGGAATGCTTCACCCTGGAGTTGGGGTGGGGGACAATATTATGGGGGCAGTGGAACTGGTGGATGAGGACATATTTGGGAAGGATAATACAAAGAGAGAGTGAGGTAACATCAGAAGTTTGGGAGTCCTAAGCATTCCCCCATAGGTGTGGTTTTATAAATATACAAGTGTGGTCATTCTCCAAATAGCTTTACCTGGAAACATGCCGAACCTCTTTACCTGAGCCAGATGCTGTTCTTGTCACTTCCTATATACCCTGTTGGTGAAGGAAGGATCCTCCACCCTAAATGGTATGAAATGGCTGAATACATAACACTAACACTGGACATATGAAATTGGCAGCACTTTCTTAATCTGGGAGATTTAGTACAAACTCTCGAGGGCAGGCCATAGGCTACAAACTCTGTTAAAGGTGATTTTGAAGTCCTTAGGCCAAATTGCCCAGGAGAAGCTGGCTGGCTAGAAATTCTGGCAAGAACCAATGTTGGAGTTGAAAGAGAAATTCTTCTTCTGGCCTCTGAAATCCTCTGTTCTAGTTTTCAAGACCTTCAACTGATTGGATGAGGAAATTACCCACATTTGTTGAGGTCAATCTCCTTTGTTAGTTGTAGAAGTGATCAACTGATTGTAGATGCATATCCCATCTACAAAATACCTTCAGAGTAACAAGTGGGCCAGTGTTTGAACAAAAAACTGGACACTAGAACCTAGCCAAGTTGACACATGAAGTTAACCATCACAGTGTGGAATGAGAACTATGGAAATTTACCCATTCATTTCTGGGGGTCATATTAACAGCCCTTTTACCTGTGTAGGGATTATCCTGCAATTGGATTCTGGAGAGGGTTGCTTTCAGGATTAAGTAGAATCAAATGAAACAGTGTGAAGAAGGTTATTGATACACAGGTGCTCGATGAAAAGTAGCATCATCATCACCGCTACTATTTTATAATTTTATTGCCATCCTTAAAGTAAACACTTGACATTGAGGCCATTGGTGTCAGTAGTGCCCCAACACTGACTTCTGGCCTGGTATATGGCAATGGCCTTACAGAAGATTAGAAATTAGATCATTTGGTTGCCTCTAGAAGAGATTATTTAATGGATTTTTTCTGTTTAACAGCCTTTTCACATGTATCCAGGAAAAATAGTTGGAGCATAGATTTAAGGGTCAGAGCAAGATTAAGACTATAAGAAAAAGAAATATTCTTTAGGTCTTTGCAAAAGACTTTCAGAAATACATGTATACCCTGATAAGGTAGGGGATTTTTAAAAAAACTTGTTGCTATATATAGCCACTAAATTTCTTAAAGTGAACTTTTGAAAATCTTTTGGGTAGAACCAGTTGAGAAGCTGGGAGAAGAGGATTCATATTTCCTTACACAACATTTTAGTCCTGCAGTTTAGGAAACTCAAGGAGTGAAATATTGTATAGTCACTCTTCATTTTAAATGATTTATTATAGCTTTAGCTAAAAGTACTGTGTGTTTACTTTGTGTAAACCAGTCTAATTAACAGTAAGTGATTTGTATTATAGTTAAAAGTACTGAGTGTTTATTTTGTGTAAAGTGGGCTAATTAACAGTTAGTGATTTGCAACTTTTTCTCTAGAAGCTCCTAAGAACTGTTAAGGAAAACAATTTAACTTAATCTTCATGTAAAGCTTATGAATCTTAAGATTACCTTTCTTACCTTTCTTCTCATTCACAAACTAAAACTAACTAACTGTTGTAAAATCAGGGAGAAAATAAGAAATTATGGCATTTCTTAACTTAATTGTGTTAATGAACTATCTGAATCATAAACTAATTTTGTTAAAGCACAGGTAAGATTGATATGATTTAACAATCTACATTCTGAGTACAGGTAATGGAGGAAAATTAAGATTGCCATGTGGGAATTAATTATGAATCTTCGCATAATGGAATAAAGCGAGATATGCAGTCACCTTAAGGTTATGAAATGGGTCCCAGGCCAAAGTAAGTCTAATGAAAAATGTGTCATATGGGAGGAGGGTAAGCAAGCTAGGAAAGCTTATAAAGAGGTGAAGTGGAGAACTACATGACTATTCCCAGCCCATCACTGTTCAAGGGTAGAATGTACTGACCCAATTCATCTGGCATTTCTGTCCTTGTGGCAATGTGTACCTATTATCAAGGCTATTCTATATTTATATGCCATTAAGTATTGGATTCATTCATCTAATCTCCTTTGCTCTAATTTCATGTTCCTCAAGCAGCCATCTGATTCCCACAGAGGAAACAGTGAGAATTGTGCCAGTGTGAGCATTTTGATTCTAATGATAATTGTAAATTAACAAATTGTGGTTCTGTCTTATACATTACATTTTGGAAGTTTGAATAGCATAGATTTGCCCCTGGAAGAAGCATGAGCCCTCCAGAGGCTTATAGGTAAAGTTCTGATCCTGCAGGGTAGAGATCTAGCTTCCAATTTGTGGTAGATTCACCAAGACCAATGCCACTTCTTGAGGCCCCATGGCAACCTGCAGCTGGCTTCCCTAGGTGAAAATCACCTCTCCAACTTCATCTTTAAAACATCCACAGAGTATTAAAAATCAACATCGGAACAACATATTAAATAAACAGGCATTTTGAGATTGTCCTAAGTTCATGATTATCAGTGCAACTTGGCCAAAAAGATTGCTGAATATTCTTCCATGCTTCTGTAGTCAGTGCATTTTCCCAATCACTAAGGAAAATTTTTCCAGTCCTCTTCACCCTCCATACACATCATACTATCCATTTTAGTTTCCCCACTACTATGACAAATACCATATAATGAGTAGGCTTAAATGACAGTAATTTATTGGCTCATGACTTTGAGGCTAGAAGTCCAGGATTGCTACTGTATTTCCAAAGACTGGTGTTCTGTGGCTGACTGCCATTGCTCCTTTGATCCTTGGCTTTTCCATCATATGGCAATGCACATACCCACACTCTCTCCTTACTCATCCAGGTTCTATTGACTTCTGGCTTCTCTCTTTGTGGCTACCTCTTCATAAAGCATTCAGTAAAGGGATTTGGGAACAACCTTATTCAGTTAGGCCACACCTAACTAAAAATAACATCTTCAAAAGGTCCTATTTATAATGGGTTCAGACTCAATGGAATGAATTAAGATTAAGAACATTTTTATGGGGTACATAATTTAATCTACTGCTCCCCTCATCCTTTATTTTCAGTGGATGACCTCTCCTCACTCCCCAGCAAAGGCAGAAGACATCAAAAATTTACTCCTTCATGTACCTACCACTTAATCTACAAGCTTATCTGCATCTACAACTATTTCAGGGGAAGAAATGTTCTATTTCAGTTTTAGTGGTATAAGACTTTCTGCCAGGGGTTAAATCTTTCACATGTTCTCTGGATTCCAATCCAATCTGCTTTCTCAGAGATTCTATTGTATCAAATATCCTTTCTCCCTTGAATCACCCTTGCTGCTCTGCTGAACCCTTCCATCAATATTCAAATATGCTGCTTTTTACCAACTTAAAAATTGTGCAAATGAATAAGCAGATAAATTAAACAACAAACTTATTTCTGTACCCCACATTCCTCATCAAGCTACCATCCTATCTCTCTTCTTGCTTTCACAGCCAAGCTTCACCAAAGAGCTGACCTCCTATGCTATTTCTGCTTTCTCACCTTACATTTATATCTGAATATAGGTATTCATTCTATCACAACATCTTCATTAAAAGCCCATATTCTAAATTCAGCATAGACTTCATTGTTGTTCCATTTAATGAAAACATTCTATTCTTCATTGGAACATTTCTCCATTTGGAACAATTGACAATACCTTCTTAGAAAACTCATCTCTTGCTTGGCTCCTGGGATTCTCCAGTCTCCTACCTCTCTGGTCCCTGTATTTCCATTTCCTTTGGAGGTTTCTTCTTCACAAATACTTAGAATTAAACCAGAAGAGATGTGGGTTAAAGTCTGAATTAACTGAGAACAATTTCTATTATCAGAAACTGAGTGGAAGTTGGGACCATTCCTGAGAGGGGAATGGGAGGAATACAATAGCAACTGAAAACATCAAAATACGTAGGAATAAATTTAACTAAATACGTAAATGACTTATATGCAGAAAACCACACAACACTGTTAAAGGAAATCAAAGAAGACTTAAATAAATGGAAGAATATTCCCTGTTCATGGATAGGAAAACTAAACATCATTAAGATGTCTATCCTACCCAAACTGATTTACAGATTTAATGCGACCCCAATAAAAATCACCACAGCATTTTTTTACTTAATTGGAAAAGTTAACTATGAAATTTATTTGGAAGGGCAAGGCACCATGAATAGCAAAAGATATATTGAAAAAGAAAAATGAAATTGGAGGAATCATGCTACTGGACTTTAAAACATACTACAAGGCTACAGTGGTCCAAACTGCATGGTATTGGCACAATTACGCACATACTGACCAATGGAACCAAATTGAGAGTTCTGATATAGATCCCCACATGTACAGTCACCTGATATTCAATAAGTCCACCAAGCCCACTCAACTGGGAGAGAATGGCCTCTTCAACAAATGGTGCTTTGAGAACTGGATATCCATATCCAAAAGAATGAGGGAGGAATACCACCTTACACATTATACAAAAATTAACTCAAGATGGATCATAGATATAAATATAAGAGCCAAGACCATAAAGCTCCTGGAAAATAATATAGGGAAGCATCTACAGAATCTTATATTAGGAATTCATGAACTTTATACCCAAAGCATGGGCAATGAAAGAAAAAATAGAGAAATGGGACCTCCTCAAAATTAAAAACTTTTGCACCTCAAAAGAGTTTGTCAAGAAAATGAAAAGGCAGCCTACTCAATGGGAGAAAATATTTGGTAACCATATAACTGATAGGGGCCTAATATCCAGTATATTTAAAGAAATCTTGCACCTCAAAAATAAAAAGACAACCCATTTAAAAAATGGGCAAGTGATTTGAAGAGACATTTCTCCAAAGAAGAAATACAAATGGCTAAAAAGCAATGAAAAGATGCTCCACATCACTAGCTATTAGGAAAAGGCAAATCAAAACTACAATGAGATACCATCTTTCACCCATTAGACTGGTGGCTATTAAAAAAACAGAGGACTACAAGTGTTGGAGAGGATGTGGAGGAATAGGAACCCTTATCCACTGCTGGTGGGAATGTAAAATGGTGTAACCATTATGGAGGACAGTTTGGCGGTTCCTCAGGAAGCTAACTATAGAACTGCCATATGATCCAGCAATCCCATTCCTGGGTGTATTCCCAGAAGAGTTGAAAGCAGGGACACAAACAGATATATGCACATTAATGTTCATAGTGGCATTATTCACTATTGCCAAAAGTTGGAAACAGCCCAAATGTCCATCAACAGATGAATGGATAAACAAATTGTGGTACATACATACAATGGAATATTACTCAGCTGTAAGAAGGAATGCAGTATTAATACATGGGATAACATGGATGAATCTTGAAGACCTTATGTTGAGTGAAGCAAACCAGGCACTGAAGGAGAAATATTACATGACCTCATTGATATGAATTATGCAAATTGAGCAGACTCACAGAGTTAGAGTCTGGAAGATAGGTTTACAGGAGACAGAAAGGGCGAAGAAGGTTGAGTCAATGCCCATATGGACAAAATCTATGATAAGGTGGAAGGGAATAGCTGTGCAGTGGATGGGCATAACAGTGGTGCAGTGATGCTATTGGGCTGGGTGGTGCTGGTCTGTGAGGGGGTAGGGTGGGGAGGATTGAACAGGGGTAAGGATTGTGGGAGGGAGCAGGTAAACTTTGGGGATTTTGGGGTACGTGGTTGGAACTACAACCCTGGGAATGTTCTTTTTGACAAATATGGCAGGGAAGGTTACTGGTTTAAGGTATTGGATGTGGGGGGCATGCGGGACAGGCCATACCTGGGGCAAGCTTCTAGGATGTGCATAGTGTTCATCTTGTCATAGTGTGTTGTATCAGGGGATGGAGACTCACATAATGAGCAAGAAGGTGTTGGACTCCCATCCTGGGGAGTCCTGCTATGATCTCAAATAAAGGGACGAGAGTCTCTTGAGAGCATAGGCAGTGCCTAATAGGGGAGGTCAGGCCAGTATGCTAAGCCCTCAAAGTTGTTGCAAGTAACTATGAATCTGGTCCTTCAATGAGTTAATTTTGGTGGTTATTGTGAGTCCCGAGGGGAGAGGGAGGGAGGAATAGAATAGATGGAACACTGGACATTTTGGGGGCAATGGAAATGTTCTGCATGATGCTGCAAGGATGGATACAGACCACGTCAATCTCCATCAAAATCTGTAAAAGTGTACAGTCCAAAATGTTAACCACAATGTAAATCATTGATCATGGTTAGTAGCAATGTTTCAATATTTGTACATCAATTGTAACAAATGCATCAACCACATGTAAAATGTTATTAATAGGGGAAAGGGGAAAAGGGAGAGGACATTGGGTATATGAGAATCACCTATATTTTGTATATGACTTTTCTGTAACCTAAAGCTTCTCTGAAGACAAAATGAAAAGAATAAGACATTGGGCGAATAAATGGAAGCAAATGTCACTGTACATACAAGACAACAGATCTTACAGTGATGAAAGACATAACGGTAAAAATTTTTAATTTTATATTTTTAATTTTTATATTATTTTAAACTTTAAAAAATTTTTCATATTTTATTCATTATTTTTAAAACCATCATTATTATATCATTTTCCTATTAACTATATTTGGTTATTTTGCTGGCTTCAGTTTTGAAGAAGTTTTGGATCACAGAAGGTTTACAACTGTGGCAGGGGAGGATCATAGGTGCAGTGACTAATGGAGGAGGATGGACCATTGTCGGGCCCTTGATTGTGATGACTGTACTTATGAACCTTGAATTTTATTTGTTTTTTTTTTTTTTTTCCTTTTCTTCTTATTTTTTTTTGAACCTTTATGTTTGAAATTAAACTTAGCACAGTATTATAGGCTGCCTAAGTATTGCCTCCTGAGAGCCTCTTTGTTGTTTAGTGTTGCCTCTGTCTAAGTAAAACCAAACATATAAATGCATTACATTCCCCCCAGTGTGGGACACGACTCCTGGAGATGAGCCTCCCTGGCACCAAGGGATTATTACCAAGAACCAACTAGCAATGCAACTGGAAAAAGACATTAACCAAAAGGGGGAGAGGGTAAAGATAAATGAGTTTATATGGCTAAGAGACTTCAAAGTGAGTCGGGAGGTCATTTCAGAGGTTACACTTATGCACGTCTCAGCAGGAACTCATTAACTGCCAAAATAAATATTACCTCAAATAGTGGGGCACCTGAGGGCTCTAGAAACATACAGACACTATAGGCAGGGCAGACAGCTCAGGAGTTTGGTGCCCTGCAGTGGGCCCCACCTTGGAATTTATGCTCCGCAGTGTGATAGAATTGAACTCAGCTGTGTTTTCCCTACACATGGCTGTGCTGCCTCTCTATTTGAGCCTATAGTTAATACTAGAGTTGATAGTTGTATGTCCAAGAGACTTAAATCTTTAAACTGTCCATGCACTAGTTAGGCCCTGAATCTCAACAGACTTGCAACACCTACTCTCCAGTTCATTGGACTGATATAGGACACCTAACAAGGAAATGATGACTGACAATGACCATCTCAAGGAATAGAGAGATTCCAAAACTGCAAGCAAGAAAGTCTCATCCATCAGCCCCGTGGGATCTAAGCCCCCTCTCAATTAGAGATGGAGTGGACATAACCATCACAGAATCCTCAGGAGTGGGGCATGGACAATGGTCTAGAATAGACTTACAGTTGTTCTACTATAGATTTGTTGTGATCCTAGCAATGGAAGAACTTTTTCATGGATGTGGAGGCAGTGGCCACTGGAGGTTCTGAGGGGAAGAAGAGGGAAAAATAGGTATAATTTGGAGGCATTTTTGGGACTTGGGAATTATCCTGAATAACATTGCAATGACAGAACAGGCCATTGTATATCTAGTAATAACTTGCAAATATATGTGGGAGAGTGTAAACTACAATGTAAACTATAATCATCACTTAGTGGCAATGCTTCAAGATGTGTTCATCAATTGTGGCAAATGTACCACAATAAAGAAGGATGCTACTGATGTGGGAAAATGTGGGAGGACTAGGGAGTGGGGCATATGGAAATCCCCTATATCTTTTGTGTAATATATATGTAATCTAAGTTTCTTTTAAAAAATAAAATAAAAAAGTATATTTTTAAAAAAGAATGGGAGGAAGATCCCATTCCAATGAATTTTGGACATGTTCCTTTTTGGAAAAAAAAATATTGTGGTAACATATATACAAAATTTTCCATTTCAACCACTTACATGTGTACAATTCAGTGATATTAATACCATTCAAAATATTATGCTACTATTACCACCATTATCAAAACTTTTCATCACTGCAAATAGAAACTGTCTATGTCCATACCACCCTGAATGGACCTGATCTAATCTGATGTTGGAAGTTAAGCAGCATCAGGTCTGGTTGGTACTTAGATGGGAAACATGCTCATTTTGAGATGCCTGTGAGATACCAAATGGAGATAATTTGTAGGTATATAGAAATGGGGATTGTAGTTCAGAAAACAGAATGGATTTGGTTAAGTAAATGTAAGAATTTTCTGCTGTTGATAATGTTTGAAAACCTGAAATTAATAATAGCATCCAAGGAATAAGGGCATTGTGATGAGAGTCAGAATTCCTGAGGAGCTCTAAGATGCAAAATTTTGTCCATGGTATTTAAAGCTTAGAAATGGGAGAGATCACCTAGGGAGAGTGTAGGAATTCTAATTATTTAGTCTAAAGATAATTCTCAATTCCTGAGTCCAGACAATTTTAAGGGGTGAACAGAGGAGGAGGATCCAGCCAGGAGACTAGGAGGAAGTAGTCAATGAAGGAAAAGGAAGTGTTTCATTTGTTGAATGAATGAGAAAAGGAAGGAGGAAGGGAAGAAAGGAGGAAGAAAGGAAATGGAGAGAAAGAAGGAAGAAGGAAGAAGGACAGAAGGGGGTGGATTTTTACGTATATTCATGGGTTTCTCAAGTTGACATTCAAAATGGATCCACATTAATAAAAAAATCTCTCTTTCAAGGAGGACTATAAGGCTTTACTCAATTTCCTATATACAATCATGTATCTTATGTTGTCCAGTCATTCACTTTCTTCCAAAGACTTCAAAATCTTTTACATTTTGTGTGAATGTTAAAATAAAAACTCCTGCTTTTTATCCTTGAAAAAAGACTCATATTTCAAAGTAAACTATGTAAGTCAAGGGAATGAGAGCATGAACTCTTTGTGTAATCTCTGGATACTGAACACATTTTATTTTCTTTTTCAACATCATTCATGCTATGTTACACAGACTTTATGAAGACTTATCATTTTTGAAAGTGCCAAAGAAGCATTAAAGTATGAAATAATCTTATAGAAAATAACAACAATTATGGCTTTCTTCGATATTGTCTCTCATTTTCTACTTTCAAGAGGAACTGAAATTATGTACACTCACAGAAATGTCTGGTTCTGAGGATGAATGTGAGCCCAAAAAAATCTGATTTACTTTTAAAAGTTTAAATCAAGAGCAATAGTCATTTTCAAAAAGTAATATATGTTTCTGATTATAAAAGAAATGCATGTCCATTAGACACAATTTGGAAAACCAGACAAGGACAGAAAAGAAAATGATCATTCACAATTCCCCTCACTCTAAAAGAATTACACTTAACATTGTAGTGGTTTTTTTTCTTGTACTTTAAATATGCATATAAATTTTAACATAATTTCAATGATGCTGTATATTCACTGTTATAGCCTTTTTATGTATAGGATTGCATTCTAAGAATTTTCCCATATCACTAAAAGATTTTTGAATCATTTTTAATGGCTCTCATATTTTATTTAACCACTATCTGTTATAAAACACTTAGATTTTTACATGATTGAAAATGTTATTATGAGCATACATAGACATTTTTATGCCCAGATATTTGATTATGTCTTTAGTTGTGGAATTATAATAACACATTGAAAAAATTAGTAGAATAGAATTAAAAATTAAATACAAAATAAGAATGAGTGATAGGTATTTTGAGAAATAAAGTAAATGTATGTGTCCTAAAATTTTCCAGGAATCAGTATTGACTATTAGCTATGAATAAAGAAGAAATTTTGCACAAAGAGCTATTTAAGACAGACAGAGTACCCTAGAATCCAGGGCACTAAGTGATGAAATATTGTGACCTTCCATTAATTTAGGAAATGCCATTGCAAATGGAATTTCTCAGGAGCATGACATCAAAATTACAATTGAAACAGGCTTTCACTTTTCTTACTGCCAGAGTAAGCCACTCTAGTGAGATGACTGTAAATTATTTCTGCAGGAGGACATATGGATAGATGTATGTAATTAAAACTACAGACTTTCATGTCCATGATATGGTTATAATTATATTCCCTGAGCAATTGCTTCGCAAATGATATCAGTTGTTTAATTTGAAAATGTATAAATGACCTTGGGAAAATCACTTAGTTTCCTATCTGTAAAACAAATGAAGCAATTTTGGGGGCAAATGAAAAAAATGTGAAAGTATAGATTTGTTTTTAAAGTATCATTATTACCATTATAAACAAATAACCTATTATCATAATTTGAAAATTTTAAATTGCCAGTTCTTTCTAATTTTATTCACTGTAATATAATACTACATTCTAAGTTGTGTCCCTGATTTTTTCCCCAAACTCTTACATTATAGGAGAGAAAGTGCCAATAATGTATCAATTTTGAAGTTCATAAAATCTTTATGTGAAAAAAAGTCACTGAAGCAGTACTGCAGAGATATTACATTTTGGGCTTCTATTAATAACATGTGTGAAATATTGAAATATTCAGCAAATATATCAAATCCATAATCATTGTCATAGGGGTTGTCACAGTCATTCTGCCCCCATCAATCTAATAAAGTTGAACATAAAAGGCTAAATTCATAAAACATCAGAGAAAACAACACATTGGGAAGCAGATGTGGCTCAAGCGATTGGGCTCCCATCTAACATATGGGAGGTCCAGGGTTCGATTCCCAGGGCCTCCTGGTGAATGCAAGCTGGCTTGCGTGGTGACCTGAACAAAGTGGAGAGCGAGCTGGCACACATGGAGAGCTGGTCCACACAGAGTGCTGGCTCGTGCAGGAGTGCTGGCCTGAGCGGAGAGCTGGTGCAGCAAGATGATGCAACAAAAAGAGAAAAGAGACAATAAGAGATGCAGCAGACCAGGGAGCTGAGGTGGTGCAATAGATTGAGTGCCTCTCTCTCACTCTGGAAGGTCCCAGGATCAGTTCCCAGTGCTGCCTAAAGAGAAGAAAAGCAGACACAGAAGAACACACAGAGATCAGACAACGAGGGGAGGGGGAGAAAGAAAGAAATCTTTATTAAAAATCAACTTCAGTAGTTTGCTTCCAATTTGAAATGATTAGATATATATCTGATCTTTGGAAATTTTAATTAAGATAAGAAGATGCAACACAAACTAGAACCCACACATTAAGAAGTGTCATTTGCAGGAAACTCTGATAACTGAAGCAATGTGACTGACAGAAATGTAAAAATGTCTATTACACTGGCAAACAAATAGGTACCATGTCCTTTATTTCAAGGAAAAATTGTCTGGAATGAGAAAGAAATGATTTCCTTAACAATAGCTATTATATTGATAGTACCTTTTAAGTCTGTGACTTTCCTTAGGTGCTATGTTGTTATAAGATGCTCTTTAGCAACAAATTTAATGTATAATAATCCCAACTATTCTAGCATGAATTATTCTGAATTAAAGTGTGAGATATTTTTAAAGTTCTTTTACAACAACATTTGTCTTTTCATTGTTTTCTTTTCTTTATTTTCATCTTATCCGTTTCTTTGTTGTTGTTGTTTGCTTGTTTATTTGTTTTTTGTCACGTCTACTATTATATGTCTATTCTCTTTTTTTTTTATATTCTTTACTCTGGATGCTTATATTGACAGCTAATCTTTTAAATTGATTGTAATTTTCTGTCATTTGATTTGCTTTAATCACAAGTTGTACCTGGCCACAGTAATCATACCCTTATAGATTTGACCTCTTCTTTCTTCAGCTGTCATATGAACAAGGTTCTATTTCTGACTGTCTATGATTTTTTTTTTTTTTTTTTTAAGAAAAAGATTCCACTCAGTCCTCTTCTCATCTTTCCAACCCATTATGGTTACTGCCTTCAAGCAAGCAAATCAGGGACAACCTTTGATCATATTTCTTCTTTCATCTCACTTGGCTAAATTTACTTTTTCCCTATAGGAAACTTCTGAAGTTTATCCCTTTCTCTATGAAGCCACTGCTGGGAAAACTTCACATATATTTCATTGTTACTATTTTGGTTCTTGCTATATATCCTATAAAATTCAATAATTTTTCTTTCCCATGAATGTAATCATTTAATTTATTCCTTAGGTCTTCCAGATTGCATAATTATTGCTTCTTTTTTTTCATTTTCACCTTCAGTTCTTTATATCCATTTGTCCCACTACTGGCTGGGTGACCTTGAACAAGGTACCTAACATTTCTGCTCCTCCGTGTCCTCATTTGCAAAATAGAGAATAAGAATAACACCCATCTAATTATACAAAGTATTGGATGGTATAACACAGGGAATCCAGTTGTGAATGCTGGACTGTGGTTAACAGGGCAAATATGAGAATGTTTTCTCCTGAATGGTAACAAATACATAATACTAATATAGGGTGCTAATAATCAGGTGGGTTGGGGGGAAATTACACCAAATGTAAGATATTGGCTATAATTAGTAGTAATATTTTGACAATGCTCTTTCATAGTTTGTAACAAATGCTTCACAGCAATGCAAGGTGGTGGTAGGGAGATGTATGGGAGCCTTGCATGATGATATGCATGTTTGTTTTGTAAATTCACAAATTTTACTATATATTTATTGTTTATGTATGTTCATGTATGAATGATATACTTCAATAATTTTTTTTTTTTTAAATTTCTCTATCCCCCCTTGCTGCTTGTGCTTGCTGTGTCCATTTGTTCTGCGTTTTTCTGTGTCTGCTTGTCTCCCTTTTGTTGCGTCATCTTGCTGCACCATATGGGCCAGCTTACCTTCACCAGGAGACCCTGGGAATCGAACCTGAGGTCTCCCATATGGTAAATGGGAGCCCAACCACTTGAACCACATTTGCTTCCCTAAAATTTTATTAAAAAAAAAAAGTAGTACCTGTATAATAGGATTGTTGTGAAAATTGAGTAAGATGATGCATGCAAAAGGCTAAGCATACTGCTTGGTACAAGGTAATTGGTCCATGATGGTATCACCAGAAAGGCCATTTTTAACAGAAAGGCCTGCCCTATCTGACACCACAAAGGAAAAACAAGTCTTTCAGTGAGGAGGTGAATTATTGCGAGTGCACAAGCATGGAACTGGGGGAATCTTCCCCAAACCAGTTCAAAGTGAATGGGAGCTAGGGTTTTTACAGGCAAAGAAAAGGGAGTTGGGGTTGAGAATCAAGTGATGACCACGTGATGCATTCTTGCCATGTCAGTGATGACACTGGATTTTTCAGAGGGTCTTGTGAGAAGGTTGTGGGCAAATTTTGCAATCCTGTGTTATCTCAAGCATGCCAAAATCCTGTTTGTTGTCCCAATTTCAGAGATTTTTTTGATTAAAGTTTTTATGGGTGGATATTGTTGTATGAGCAGCTAGCTGCTCAAGGATATCAAGCTTTTTGTTTCTAAGGAAAGTTACAGATTTACTGGGTTATAAGGTGTGCTTTGATACCATTCTGCAGTTTTGCTTTGAAATGTTATCTTAAGCAGAACAGGGAAAGTCTGGTTATTGTCCTTCTAGGAACTAAGAACAAAGATTAATAGAAAAACAGTTCAACTAGATCAGGGGACGGTGTTAGAATTTCCAGAACTGCTTAAATGAAGAGATTTTTTAGTAAGCACATTTTCCAGCTATCAAGGCACCCCTTGTGTTTGTAATCTTATTCTTAAGAAGACATATCTTATAGGCATTCCTCATATATGAGGAAAATGGACAAATAACTTTTGTAGTTATTTCCTGCTGACCATGGGTGAAGAGAATTCTCATATCATTTTGGAGGATGCTCTAGACATAAACACATAAAGACAACATAGACAACAAGAAGATAAGCACATGGCAAGCAAAATAAAGGCAGTAATTGAGAGTCATTTTTTAATCTCATAGGGAAGTTCATTAGCCACTTAGAAAATGAGTTAAGTCTACTAAGATCATTAACATGCTCAATATATCACTTTACATATGTTCTAGTATAGGGGAGATATTATGTTCATCAGGTTTGCAGGTACAGCACTAAATACTAATCAATGCACAAGTTCTTTCTTCAGCTACAGTTAATATATCTAAAGCCATTCTATTTTGGAGGACAACTTTTCTTATCTGGGTTACTTCCTTATTTAACAGATTGAGCCCTTGTTTGGTTTCTATTATGAATTGAGCAGTAATGTTTCCTAGTGCAGTAACCTGCATGAGCGTATACATGTTGTCCCTCCATGGAGCAGGCCGTAATGCCAATTTGTTTGTTTAGGTTCCACTCACATTACTCTGGCAATTATCACAGCACTTGGTATATCCTTTACACAATCAGCATACTGTAGCACCATTGGTCCTTGAGAGAACAGGAAAGTAGGCTCTAGTGTTCCACTGGCCTGGTGCATAGCATCCTCCAGCACTATGAAACAGAGCCAGTCTGGAGGCAAAGTCCATCGTAGATCCAGCAATATCGAGCCATTGTCGGCTAGCAGAGCCAAAGGAGTCTGCAGCAGCAAAGGATTTCCATCTACTTCAGGAGCATGACTAGGAGATGTGGCAGATACTTTTATTGTTTGAGGGGTCATAGTTACTGATCTAGCCAATAACTCAAATGGAGAGACACTATGCACAGTTTTGGGGGCCTGGTTTAAATGCACTGAAAGTCTGACAATACTGCAGGCCATACCTTTTAAATATTTTATACACTTTTAACACTTCACATGAATTTATAACATATCAAGTGAACTTAACCATTTTTAGTACTTCATTTTTTAGAAGGTGAAAGCACAAATCTTTTCTAATAGTTTGAAATAAAAAGATACTTTTTAGGGTTTGACTGAGAAAGCAAAATGTTAAAAGTTGTTAGGTTTAAACCTTATGCTCTTTTGAAAGTGATAAGACCTGTTTTTCTTAAGCCAAGGACACAATAAAGTACAGGAAGCAATTTTTATAAAACAGACTTTCTGGTTTATATACTGATTATTCAGGAGAAAAAAAACTTTTTAGAAAAACTTTTACTAAAACAGACTAATGATTTAAGAAACTTTGTTAATGTTAACAGAAAAAGCAACAAATTTTAGTTTTGCATTAGTATATTATTTGATACAAAAGCTTTTAAAACTTATAGTCTCATCAAATCTCACCCAACTATGACCACAAAAAATTCTTTTCCATGAACTTTCTGCACTTTCTGTATTCATTTTGGTTTTGTCCCACATTTTCCTTTTTCTTAATAACTAGTCATTTTATCTTAGGATAAAATTACTTTTTTTTTCCTTAATAAAAAGAATTTTTAAAAATTTATATACCTTATATACTTAAGTTACTAAAATGATTTTGGAAACTGTCTCCAAGCAAACTTCTTACAACACACAATTACCATTAAAATTAAACAAACTTGTTAGAATAACTCAATTTGGTTATACGCAAATATAACTTTTCTTCATTTTAAATACCTAGTGGCAAGTAATACTAGAGCATTGATAGCTCATAGAGGTCTTTACTATTTTACTATTTTATCAGTATTTTAGAAAGCTTATTATGAAACATTTAAAAGGACACATTTCTGAAACTGTTTTCTGGAGACAAGTTGGCAGGGGTGCTGGTAGCTTTCAGGACTAAACCATGATTGAACTGCAGGCTTACAAGAGTAGCTAGCATTTTTCTATGCTTTCTCTTTCATAGAGTTTTCCAGTTAAAAAGTTACTAAACTTTAACAACACCAATTTTATTAATGTAGCTATCCAGATCCAATTAGAATTAACATGGAAATAGAACAGAGAACATTAATGTTGTTAAGTTTTTCTGCTTCTCCAGCACATTAAATCCATTTTTTATTTCTTTTATAAAACAAATCCAATTGCAAGATACTATTGAAATTTAAAGACTCATTTTTTGGTTAATTTTCACCATCACTCAATTTATACTGTGGCCAGGAAACGTTGCAACAGAAAATAATTTTCTTTTTCTTAAGGGGGTACTCACTGAATTTAGGCCTATTTTCCAATATACAGCCCCGAGGAGATGTAGCTGGCACATCCAGAGAGTTTCTCATGGCTAGGTGACACTAACAGAAATCACAAAGACAAAACATCAAAACAGGAGTTCCTCAAAGTCAACAGGTTCCCTCAACTCAAAAGCAAAAAATGCAAATACACAAAGTCAACAGAAGAACCCCAAATCTGACATCACAGATTGTGGGGCTAAAACCCACGAGGTCCACAGTTACAAGCTCAGATCAATTCAAAATTCAACAGTCCCCTTGACACAAACAGACCAACAAAGTGAATATAAACACAGATTAGAAAAAGGAATGTCATACACTCACCTAGCACATGGAAAGTCACAACCTAAAAAAAAAAAAAAATCACCTTCACATAAATGCGCCTGGTGTCTGCCCACAGCAGCACTTCACCCGGAACCTCCAACCTCCAGCCTCAGTCCTCAAGAGAAAGCCCCCAGCAGCTGGTAGGCACAGAGCCGAGGGATCCTGGGAAACCCCACGACCAAGACAGGGGTTGGGGCTGACCTGGAGTCATACCCCAGAGCAGCGCGGGTACCTTCATTGTCGCCAAATTGATACCACCTGAAGGGCTATTTTTAATAGAAAAGCCCACCCAATTTGGCACCACAAAGAATCTTTCAGTGAGATGGTGATTGATTAAACATGAACGGCAAGGAACTGGAGATATCTTCCCAAAACAAGTTCAAAGTGAGAATTGGAGCTAGGATTTTTATAGGCAAAGAAAAGGGCTTGGTGGTAGAGGATCAAATGATGACTGCGTGATGCATTCTTGCCATGTCAGTGATGATGCTGGATTACTCAAAGGGTCTCCCTAGAAGAATGTGTGCAAATTTTTCAATCCTGTGTTATCTCAACCTTGCCAAGCTCCTGCTTGTTGTCCCGATTTCAGAGATTTATTGATTAAAGGTTTTAGGTGGACATTGTGTGAGCAGATGACCGCTCAAGGATATCAAGTTTTTTGTTTCTGAGGAAAGTTACCAATTTATTGGGTTATACGGTCTTCTTGACGACATTCTGCAGTTTTGCTTTGAGATGTTATCTTAAGCAGAACAGGGAAGGTCTGGTTATTGTCCTTTCAGAAACTAAGAACAAAGATTAATAGAAAATCAGTTCAACTAGATCTGGGGAAGGTGTTAGAATTTCCAGAACTGCTTAAATGAAGGGATTTTTAGTAATTTAGTCATTTATCAATGACACATTTATTATTTTTGCAATTTTTGCTATTTCTACAGCTCAATTACCTTGGAGACACTCATTAGCACAGATGATTATAAAAGATTGCTCTGGTGGTAGGAACTCTTGCCTTAGTCTGTAGGTGGAAGTTACCTGAGGCAATTGCCAAGGCTTTAATGGTTTGAAAGCAAATAGCTTACTGGTGGGCATGTGTACACATGTGTGCATGCTTCCTAGAGAGAATGACGAGGTCTGAGCCATGGGGCTTCAGCACACAGCGTGCAACTTAGTTCATAACAAAATGTGCAAGAAGAGGTTTCGTAGGGGGATAAATAAATAAATTAATTAACTAATATATATTTCCCTGGTACAAAAAGGGAAAAAGACTCCCTCTACTCTTCCATTTAAAAAAAAAAATCAATTTTACTTATACATATTAATAAAGCATAAATCCATCCAAAGTGTTCAATCAATGGTATTGGTATAATCACATAGTTATGAATTCATCACTTCAATCATGTTTAGAGCATTTTCATTATTCCAATAATAATAATAAAAATAAACAACAACAACAACAAAAACCTCATTACCTCTCAATGTTTCTCTGCTCCCCCTGCCATACATAGCTGCTATTCTGTTTCCATCTCTCTAGTTTATTTGCATTTATATTTTGTAAAAAGTCTTATATACCCAATAGCACCCATACTAGTATTTTACATGAAGTTTTACTATGTTATACAATTCCATGTTACATTTTTAGCTTTCCTTTCACTAATATACATGACCTTAAACTTACCCTTTTAACCTGTCATACCCTGCTAGTTATATAAACACTATGATGTGCTTTCAACATTTCTATTCATTTCCAAAGATTTACAAACAACCTTTTAATCAATTCTGCAGACTAACCTTCAGTTTTCCATTCTATCCAATAGTTTGAAATAAAAACCCTCAGCTTTCCATTCTCTACCTTCATTCTACTTTCTGGTGAGCTATATTCTAATTATTAATTAGTTTACACAATATATTTAGTCCATAATTGCACACTCATATAGTATTTGTTCTTTTGTGTCTGGCTTGCTTCACTCAACACAATGTTCTCCAGATTCATACAGGTTGTCATATGCTTCACGACTTTATTTCTTCTTACCACTACATAATATTCCACCGTGTGCATACACTACAATTTGTTTTCTATTCATCAGTTGATGGACACCTGCATTGTTTCTATCTTTTGACAATTGTGAATAGTGCCTCTATGAACATAGGTGTGCAGATGTCCATTCATGTCGCTGCTCTCAGTTCTTCTGGGTACATACCTAGTAATGGCATTGCCAGGTCACATGGCAAGTCTATTTTCTACTTCCTTAGGAACTGCCAAACAGTCTTCCATAGTCCACCCTTCCTTCTACTTAGAATATTCTTCGGAAAAGTTGTAATTGCAAATCCTTTCTCTGCCCTTTTGAGATGCATAAAATCTTTTTAAAAGCTAAAAAAGGCTTTTGCCAGCTTTTCAACCCAGGAAAGTGTTTCTCAAAGATGTGGGAGCCATCTTTCTGAAGTGTAAACATCAAGGAGGTTAGCACTCCTATCTCCCTATTTTCATGGGAGTTTGAACATCTGGCTTCAAGTTATAACTATCTCCTGTCACAGAGATATGAAATGTTTTATTATTCCTTTGAATAGAGGCAATTAGCAAGCATAAAGACCACCCCAATTGCCAGGTGAAGTTAAGATGAACTATGTGTGACAAATGGTTCTGTCAATTCCACTTGAAGACTGGTTTTCAGTTTTCTTGAGAATCTGTATGTAATGGGTTTTATCTGCTGGTTATGTAAAAGGGTGAGATTTCTTTTTGTTTGTTTGTTTGTTTTCTTTGCAACCTTGTTAGCTGGTTGCCTCTAATGCATCACTTTCTTGTTTAAGGCTTATTAAAAAATAAACTTGCTTTTCTTACTCTTCTGACCTTTGTGGAGAGGCACTGGGTTGGGAAAAGATTATTGTTTTCATTATATTTCCCCAAGAGTTTTCTGGAGGAATCTGAAAAAGTGCTTCCTTATTCTTGAAAGGAAGGAAGTCAACCTCTCCCTCACTGAGCTTGAATAAGAAACTATATAGCCCTGATTGCTTCTGACAGCCATCTTATAACCACAAACTCTGGCTGAAGCTGACACTGGGGATAGCAGAATGGAGAGGGGGAAAGAATCTGGCTCACCTAAAGACATACTTCAACTGTTGAATCAAGCAAATCCACCCTACCTATGGGCATCCTGTCATGTAAATTTATATATTTTTTCTCATTACTTAAGCCACTTTGACTTGAACTTTGTTATTTTCAGTGAACGCATCTTAACAGTGAATTTAGTATAGAACTTGCGAAGAGCAGAAGTGACACAGACCGCAGAAGCAGCAGAGAGGCCAAGACAAAGGTAACATTGATACCTGTCTTACTGTCATATCAGGGCATCCTTGAAAGCCATTGCAGGCCACTTCCTTGGAACTGGCCCTGTTAGTCTCAAAGGAGCACATTTATTTGCTTAGAAAAATAAATAAAATCAGAGATACAGTAACATAAGAATATATTCTGTCACTAAAAGAAGTCTGAGTATTACTCACTCTGTAGTTGAGAGAGCTATTGGTGCCATCCTGAAAGAAGTGTAGGGACTAGTTTCTTCTTGTTCCTATAAATGAGAAAAATGTATTGCTAGAGTTATTAATGGGCAGAAAAATGAATGGATGGAGATTTAGGGGCACATATGACAAAAGAATTATTGTTATTTTTGTGTATGAAGTTCTGCATGTAATTGTTTATCAAGAAGCCACAGTGAAATGGACATCCCTCAAGGAATAAATGCTCCTTGATTTTAAAGTAATTGGGCATTGGTCTTTATACTAGAGGATGGGGGGGGCAACTCTTTCTTTAATATATGCTTTGCAGTATCTTCATTAGCAAAGTAACATTAATAATATGCAGTCCTCAAAATGCATAGACATTTACAAATTCATTAAGCTAAGTAACACAGCTTTCTTGGAATGTAGACAGAGAAGAGTCATCATTATATCTGGCTGATGGCTTGAATTGTTGCGACTGTCGTGATGAAAAACCCAAACCAGCACTCAGAGAGAGAGGAGGAACCAGGCTTTATTACGCACGCAGGCCCAGAGGAAAGTTCAGTTTCCAAATTCTGGGCCCCCAGCCCCAGTTTTCTGGAGTTTTTATTGGAGTCTGCAGGCTCCCATTCATTGGCTAGCGAGTTGGCAGGTGACATTTTCCATTACCTTAGGCAGCTAAACAAGCGTGGTTACAGAAGCAGATTGCAGGTTAGGAAATCAAGCAGGCAGGGTTACAGAGCCAGAAGTGCAGATTTCAGTTCTAAGGCGGGAGATTCTTGTCAGAAAAGGGGGAGGGGAAGGGATGCAGTGACTTTTCCTTATCAGAATGGTTATGCCTTTTGGAACTTGGTAGCTTTTCACAACCTTTTCCATTTAAAGCATACAGTCTGAATATAATTACAAAACAAGGTATTGTTGTACTTGAAAACATTGAATGTGATTTTTTTAACATTTTGTATAGGAAATAAATGATCATGTAATCTTTAAAAGAATATACCCTTTATTATTAATATAATTTATAGGGCCAATATTTACTCCCTTGTCTTATAGTTGTGAACCAAAAATATTTACCCTGGCCCTTTACCTTTAAGATAACCCAATATCCCCACCTACTGTTCAATTAAGACAAGACTTGGATGATTATGGACCCTCATCCAGTTTTATTTCTGAGCAGCTCTATATTGACATAGCTTCTCATGGCTTGCTGCTGCATTTCCCACACCTCTGACCCTAACCTTGGGTCTCAGGTTTACCTTGGGTCTCAGGTTTGCTCTCCAACCTTTCTGGTTCCTAGGAAAATCAGGTGGGGCCTCAAACCAAGCTCTGGCCTGGTTGGCTCCTTCTTAGGAGGGAACATTGGCCATAAACTGTTGGAGGCAGGAACTCTACAGTAGTCCTTCATTATTCAAGTATAATTGTTTGCAAAACGTTGGTTAAAAGCCTGACCTCTTATAACTAACCTTTCTTTCCTATTACCACTAATTTAAAAATAATACTATTTGTAATTATGAAAAATAAACTGAATCAACAGATTGGCAATATACATAAGCGTTTATAATTTTGTGCTCTGGATAGCTAAAAAATTAGTCATTATATTAATTAAGTATACAAACTCCAAAGAAATATGAATTATGTTGTAGTTTGCCATTTTGCTGGTAATTCAGACTTTGCAAGAAAGGAACACTGAGTGATTTTGAGAGACATTTCTCCTCCCACAAAATATGGGTGATAATAAGGATAAAACAATGAATTTCAATACATGGACATGGGATATGAAATTATAGTGTGTAGTCATACATCAGATCAGTACTAGGAATAAAAGCCACCTTGATGATAACTTGATATCATCTGCCTTGAGCCTGATTAGGACATGGATTAAAAGAGAAAGGTTTGGGGATATGGTCAGTTCAACTCTTTGAAGGGATGAGTGTATCCTTTTTGGTTTTTTTTCCACCTCCTATGTCTAACACAGCTTATAAATATTTGTTGAATCAGTGAATAGAGAGGATTATAAAGTGAGGATCAAAAGAACCAAATGACTTGTGTGAGGCTGTAGAACTGGCAAAGAAAATGTTGGTTTCACATTCCAATTTACTGTTACATCCGTGAGAAAATTACAAGCCACTTACACTCAAGCATGTCTTTGGTAAAAAGATTATAGACATGTGAACTGAAGTTCTAAAAAATCAAATATTTTTCCATTACAAGGAGACAGGAAACACTTGCTAGCAGAAAATCATTTGACCTATTTCAAAACTTTAATGTTTTCATTCCACTCTCAAGTTTTTCTTTTCATGCTATTGTTCAAAAGTAGTCAGACTCCCTACAAAGTATGCAGTAACTATAATCAACTATATGCAGTAACTATAATCAAGGCCTTTGCCACATTGAACTACATTGAGCCAAGGTGATTCTCCTTTATCTTTCATAGAGCTGAGCCAATGGTAATAATATAATCTATTCTGCAAAGAAAAAAAATTTCAAAGAAGTTTGGATAAGATCGTTATTTTCTTTATCAGGGAAAGGAAACAATGTAGTATTGAAAATTCAGGAACATTAAATTGTCTCAGGAATTTAAAAAATTTTTCTACTAGAAAATGCATTCTGAGATGAACACTTTCTGAATTATTTTTCCTTGTATCCTTGGCTTCCTTTTCTACAATGGATAAATTTTGTGCGAGCCTTTTCACTTCTACAGTAACAAGGCAACCAAATAGCCAAATAGAATTGCTTCAAGCAGAAATACATTCTTTTGCTTACATTCCTAATTTGAAAAGAGAATACTGTGTAAAGAAAATAAATCTCCTGTTAATTATTCTTTTGCTAAGCTAGTACGAACTTATGTTGGGAATATAAATTCATTCAATATAAAAATGTAGCATATCTGCTTGATTACTAAATTTGTTAAAATTTGTAAACTGCTTATAAAATGCCTGGCCACATAGCAGGTGCTTTGTTTAGATTTATAAACTAAAATTATAAACACAGTAGCAAAGTCATGGATGCATAGTAATAAGAGGCCTAAAATTTAAGGAATAGTAATAAATGTATAAATTTTTGCTATATTAATCATATGAGAAAATTTTTTTCATTGCTCTGGAGGTAGTGGACAACAATTGACTATGTGATATCTATTTCTACTTCCATATAAATATTTTATTATATTTTTAATTTCTAGTGTATCACCGGGTTTCTGAATTCTGTTCCAAAAGGATAGGATGCCTTAGTTCCACTCATGTTTATAGGTGCTACCTGAAGCTTCTCTTCTTGACTTGGTCATAAGCAGGAACCCTGAAGACCAGTGACTCTCAAAGGTTACTTTGCATAACCCTTCCATGGATGCCTTCTCAAACATGCAGCTTCCCAGGCCCAGCCTTTGAAATTTTGATTCTGGAGACCCTAGGATGGACATGTTTGAAAAGCCCACCAGGTATTCCTAATTCAGGAGGGTCCCCACAGCACAGGACATTAATTTTATTCTTTAACAAATGAGGATATGGAAAACCTGAGAGGTTAAATTACACAAGTAAAGTTGGTACAGCTAATGGTATAAGAGCTAAAATGAGGTGTGCTGAATTCAGGAGGCTTTCTTTGTAAAATTAGAAATTTAACTAGAAATTTAGTGCTCTTGACAAGACAGGAGTAATATGAGTTCAGTTTTGAAACTTTCCCAAACAGCCTTTCATCCTTAAACTGGATACTATCCATATTCTTTGCATTGTTCTTCAATCTACCCTAGTTATTCTATACCTCATTTTGTATATTTCAGTTCAATTTAGCAAATATTAACTAACCACCACAATGTGGAAACACTTATTTTGTCTTTTCTCTTTACACTTCAATGAAAACATTTTCCTTTGACTACTTATATTTTCTCATAATTTACAGCTCAAACCTAATGAGAGAATTACAGCTTATCAAATTTGATATTCAAAAATAGCTGGTTATTTAATTATATTTCATATTTAACAATCTTTGTACTTTTAGATTTCAGTAAATTAATTAGCTACTTAGGCAATGTAAAACCTTAATGTGTTGAGTTATGAATTTTTAATATAGCAATTTTTCTGTTCATAGTTATAATATGCCTCTGGCAATAATTTTTGAAAGTACAGAACATTTGTACCTAATTTTCATTTCTGTTACCCTGCTCTAAATTTAGTACTAATATCTCAAACTCAAATTTCTAAAATAAGTTTGGGCTGGTAGACATAATAAACAAAAAATAAAACTGAATGTCTTGCCCAGAAAAGAAAGTCGAATATAGAATCATTGAGTTTCTAAAAATAGGGCTGATATTATCCACTTTCTCCACTAATATAAGAATACTCAGAATGACACACACACACTACTGATGACTCTAATGGGTAAGCAATACATCCATTCTATAGGAAGTCTAGAGTATTTTAAGTAACTAATATTTCTTAAGGATCTATTGATAATAATAACATATTGGACATTTTCTATGTGCCAGACTCTCTACTATTTGCTTTAAATGAATTGCTCTCATTTAATTTTCACAGGAAACCTATTATAATATTAATTTTATAGATATGAAAACTGAGACTTGGAGAAGTTAAGAAACTTTTCCAAGGTGACACAGTCAGTGAGTGGCAAAGCTAGCATTTGAGTTGAAGTAATCTGACTCTAGAATTTACACTTAACCACAGTGCTGTACTATTTACTACAAGGCTCCAGTACTTTTGTAACTCAACTCACTTAAGGGGAAGAATAGTTAATTAGATAGAAAACAAGGGTGACTCTAGCTTAAAGCAGAATTGGGATGGGATTTTAAGAAGGGTTTTCTGTACTTCTTTATTATTCCTGTAAAGCATTTTTGTCTTTTCATCATGTTCTAAAGACATTTGTACAAAAATTAACATAAACAGAAGAACAAATTAGTACTCATTATCACAGCTTTCTCCTACCAGCTTCTTCAACCTCCACTGCTATTTCTTATTATCTTATTAAAAAAACCTGGGTGGCTTTCTTACTTTATATCAGGAATCACTAAATTTTTGCTTCATCAAAATATTTCCAATGGAAATTAGATGTTTTAAATATTTTAAAAGCTTATTTGGAGCAACACATTAATATTTCCACAGATTTTATTTTAAGGGTCTTTTCTAGAATGTTCTTACTCCTTAATTCTAAGGCACATGAATAAATATTTCAATGAATGAATTTTCTTGTTTTTTATTCCTCTCATCCATAGATCTGCTGAAGTAAAACTTTGTATCAGGGATCACAGCCAAGGCTGGTGCACATGCCGCTCAAACCTGGAAAAGACCATTATAGATGTTAGAGCCTTCTTTTAATAATGCATGCATAGCAACTATATGAAGTGTTAGGACAGGACCAATTTATAATGAAGTTTTAGCTTTTCCAAATACATTTGTGCACTGTTGCTGCATCTGTTCCATTAATATGCCCTGTCAAATCAAGAAACAAACAAAAGGAGAGGATTTGCTTGAGGATGGATTTTAAAGCAAGAGCAAGGAAATGATGAAGACCATAAGCTTCTGATGAGTTTACCATGAAACCTACCACTCACCTCCAGCTGGGATTTTAAAATTTGTTCATTTGGATGAGGCATTATTAGCAATCCTCAATAGGGTAGCATTTTTAAAAGATAATCAAATGGTGAAATCATTGAGGAATAAGAGCTTTAGTTATCTCATGATATAGTATCAAATTTTCAGTTTTAATTAACTCTTAAAATGAATTATTATCTGTGAACAAAAGCTACTGATTTTTCAACTTAAGAACAACTTGAAAGGACAGGTGAGAATTAGAATAAATAAAAATAATAAAAATTTCTGATGAGCATACAAGGGCCCAAAGATCTTTTGTTTTGAAGTTCACTTCTTTTGGAGATAGCTTTTCTAAGAGGGAATTAATTAATAGGTAAGAAAATGAGCATTTAGGTGTCATTAAACTATCAGCACCTCTCAGCTTAGTTTTGATAACATTTATGAGGGATATGAATTGGAAAGCATTTTTTTTGTTTCAAAGAGAGAGCAATTTAAATGATAAGGCAATTGTTATATCTTGATACACATTCCAGGTATACCAGGCCCCATTAGGAGCTGAGCACTTTCTTCCTAAAATATCCTCTCTAGGCCTAACTTGTATTTGTATATCATAATTCAGCTTACACATTACATCTTTTAAAAGCCTCTTTTAACCACCTCACCCCTAACTGAGTCTGGTGTCCACTCATATTTCCTGTGGCACCTAGGTTGACTCCCGTTAAAGTACATGCCACACCGTAATGCTTCCTAATTTATCTCTGTCCCTCAAGAGACTGGGAGTTCCTTAATAGCAACTCCTTCATTCATTGGGAAGTGTTGGGCATGGTGCCTCATAGGTGTCAAATTAGTATTTATTGAATATATAAATTGATAAATCCATTGGGACCACTATAACATGAACACTTGGTTTTTAATCTCTCAAAGGCACTATGATACAGCATTTTCATTATACATTGCAGGAACACCTTAAGATAGACTGCTTCTTGAAAGGGACACACCAAATCACTTAAAGATTAGTAATACATTATTGAATGCATTTAAATTTCACAAGTGTTATACATTTATCTTTTTTTTTTTTTTTTTTTTTTTTTATGGTCAAATGTGTCTTTTTAAAGAGGGAATGTGGAAATACTTTCTTCTTTTCTCAAGAAAAATAGTGGGAAATGTAGAGGTTATGGAGATGGATAAAAAAGAACTTCAGCAATTTAGAGCAAGTTGAAAATTAGTAATTTGTATCTGGCACACAATTAGAATTTCAGGTTAGAGAGGAATTTCAAAGGTCATTTTGCCCAAATCCTTTATTTTACCGAGAGGTAAAATGATTTTCTCAGGGTCACAGTGCAATAAATGGTAGAATACAGATTCAATCCCAAGTGCGGTGACTCTAAATCCAAGTCTTTCCAAGTTATCACAGCTCCTTCAACAGTGAAAGCAGAAATGGCACATTTCTGTTTCCAAGTTAGCAACAGGAAACTTATAATCAGAACCTATGTTTACTGCTTTGTATACTGTAAATGAAGAAGAAACCCTCTGTTGCCATTTTTTTGTGATGCAAATTTCTTCCACTGTAGTAAGACAAAACCACTAGACTCAAATGAGTAACTCTTTATGTAAGGCCATCTGGAAGCACATATACATAAAGGAATGCAGACTTATAGGAGAAAACACAGGATATGGTTTTAAGGTACAGTTAGTTAGTCTTTATCATGAGATGCAATTGCATTTCACTTAGTCCTGAAGCATGATCATAAGAAAATCTGAGCTGAATTATATCTTCTGAACCAGACCGAAGTTACCTAATCTGTGTGTGTGTGTATGTGTGTGTCTGGTGGGGGTGGGGAAACTGCTTAGGCTGGAGGATATAAACCTAAGGCCAGAAAGCAGTATCTCAGACTAAAGTGATGTTAGAAATGGGCTGAAGTGTCAGAAATGGATTGGCATTCTTGGCCTTATTATCTAAAACATCTGGGTAAGTTTGGGAATGTTAACTTCTGTAATTTGTTAATCCAGGGAAATTAAATTAACACTTATCACTGAGTTGTTTTGAGGTTTTCAAGAGATGAGGCATCAATAAACAATAGATATTGTTACTTGTTATTGTCTTCACATTTCACAGTTGCAGCTTAACCAGACCTGGCTGAGGTTTGTACCACCCTAAAATACCTAACAAACAAAAGGATGAAGTAGAAAAATTGTATAAAACTCATCTTCAGCACATCATGACTGTGGGGGTTCTTTTATTTTCTTTTCCATCTGGCAGTGCATCACATAAAAATAATGATACTCTTATCCAAACTTTTCTCTGAATAAAAACTGTATTTTATCCAAACTTCTCTCTGAATTAAAACTGTATTTATCCAAACTTCTCTCTGAATAAAAACTGTATTTTAAGAATCTGAAAACATTTAAAAATTTATATTTTAAAGAAGCAATGAAGCAAAAAATCTCTTTTGGGTCCTCGTGATTATCTTTTCTATCTATTTTACCATTCTATAATAAATTTTATTTGGAAAAAGTTGTGCTCAAAAGCAATACTTTGTTATGTGATTTTGGGGTAAGAGGCATGGGAAAGGACTTGAGAAAGGTTTACTGGAGAAGTTGTGTTCCTTTAGAGGATCCAAATCCACTTATGAATTATTTCTGGGGAGAAAAGGAATTGAGGATTTTTAAATGGATGGCAGCTGTCTATGCTTATTTGCCAACAGACAGAGAAGACACAGCAATGTGTGATACAGTAATTTGTTTACTTTTATATTTGGAGTTGCTAAAAAAAAAAATGTCCCCAAACCACCATGCCAGGGAGGTGGAAATTCAGGCAATAATAATAGCTAATGTTTATTTTAAAACCTATTGGGTGTCAGATGCTGTCTGAGGTTCTTATATGTGAATTATATCATATATATGGGCCAAGAGGCCCCATTTGCCCGATGTGCACAGAAGCCAATACTGAGTCACCAGGGTTTCGAGAAAAGAAAGAGTTTTTGTATGGTCAGCCAGCAAGAGACTGGAGGCAAGCCTCACATCAGTCTCCCTGAACAAAATAAGAGCAGCAGTTTTTTACCATTTGTGGGAAGGTGGACTTAAGGGAGTGGCTAAGGATGGGGTGAGATGACATGGGCAAATGCAGTTTGGGAAAGGCAGGGATAAATGGACCATGCTCTGTTGCAATTATGCTTGGTTCTAAAATGGAGGCCTAGCATGCTCTGTGACTAGAATAGGTTATAGCCGACTTCAGAAATAATAACTTATCTCTCAATGCAGCAAGCCTCCTATGAGTAAACAAGAAGTGGGCATTTGCATGAAAGTTTCTAGAAACTTCTACAAGCCAGTAAGGGTGGGGGGCTACTCTGAAAAGTAGGTTAGTAAGTGGCAGTTATAATGGGCTTGTTGAGTGGTGGTTTCAGTGGGGTTGGCAAGTGGCGGTTTCAGTCCCCCCTTTTTAGTTGGCACATCCCTTGAGGGATTAGGGGTGACAATCATTTTAGCTACTTCCTGCTGACTCAGGGCATAGGTTGGAATTCAAGGAATGGAACACTTGAGAGTGCAGTTGGAAGCATTCTCAGGTTCTGGGCTGAGGAGGTGGCTCTGGGGTGTCTATTTCCCCCACTTCATCTGCTTGTTCAGGCACAGGCTGGTACCCCTGTTCTCTGCAGAGTTCAGGGGACTACTGTCTCTGGGATACAGATTTGACAACAAGTTTTAAAACTAAAAGTCTGAACATAAGAAGCTTGCTATTACTATTATTGTACTTAAAATGAGTAAAAGCCATGACACCTTTGTTGGAGGCAGCCAGAAAGAGGTGAAGCTAAAATGGCCGACCGACAACAAAGAACAAGCCTGATCCTATATTTAGCCTTCTTTGAGGAAGTAGCTCACCCTGCTCCCGCGCGCGCGAAACCTTCCCGCCTTCCACAGATAGCAAACCCTCCCTAGCAACCAACTGTGCCCAATCCCAGCCTGCCACATATGCCTTACACGTACTTCCCCTTTTTCATGATATATATGCCACCACCTCCCTTAAGGAGGTGGAAGCCATGAAGAAGCAATAAAGAAGAAGCATGTAGAAAGTCTCTGTGTGTGTGTCTGTTGTGTCTACGTCTCATTCCTTCGCTGGGTAACTCAGAGTCTCAGTTGATTTGTCCCGCGGGCCGGGACACACCTTGACTCCCACAAGGGTTGTATAGAGGGGTTATTCATCATAATGCAGCTAGGTAGCCTGATTGTACAGTTTATGAATATTTAATTCAATCTGGCTGGAGATATTTACTCAAGTGTAGCAGGAAGTGTTTGCTACAACACATACTCCTTCCGTGTTCTGCTAAAAGATAGTCTAAGGCTATCTGATTGTCCATGACAACATTTGCCAAAGAGTTGATGCTCGAATGACCTCAAGTGCAACAGAAGTGGAGTTCCTCAACCACTGTAGTTAAATTGCATAAATCTGCTTCATGGTAAGCAAACTCACCCCAAGGTGCAAATAGTCCTATTGCTAATCTTAATCCAGCTATGATTATGCCTAGTGTCTGTTGGAATAATGATTCCAATAATAATAATCATGCTGAAAATGATTAATAGGTTGGTATATTGAAATATCCAGCTTCAAATACCGTGGAGTGCACTTTTATCCAAATATTATTTACACATTGGAACATTCTGAATTGGGTGTCAAAGATGTCTACTTTAAAACCTTTAAAAGTTTAATGGTTTGTGAAGTTTCCACAGATATTCAAGGCTTATGGCCATGGACACAGTTAATGGCCAGAGTGAGGTTGCATATAATTTATGACAGGCAAATTTTTCTCAAAGGGCTGCAAATCCTAAGGTAGCAAATATACTAGTAAAAATTAAGCCTAAAGTACTTTTTTTCTCAGGGCTTGGGAGGTGGCAATGTCTATGCTATATTGTCTGATTATCCAAACACAGAAAAATATAACCACAGTTGGGCACAAACTTGGGCCCATTGTTGATTCCATGCAGTGTCCAGGTGGCTTTTGGATTTTCAAGAGCATTGCTGCTCAAGGCCTTGTACACTGTGACAGCTTGTAGCATCTGATTGAGACCTGCCTAAGAGCAACCTTTAGAATGACCTCCCGACTCCATTTGAAATCTCTTAGCCACAGACTCTCTCTTTTGTTTTCATATTTCCCCCTTTTGTTCAAGATCCTTCTCCGAAAGCATCTCTGACCAAAATTTGGTATTAATCTCTCAATGCCAAGGAGGCTCATCCCTGGGAATCATGTCCCTACAGGTGATGGTAGTGAGTTTATCTGCAGAGTTTGGCTTAGAGAGAGACTCAACTGAGCAACAAGGAGGTTTTTCTTCAGGGGGATGACTCTTAGGCATTAATTATAAGTAAGCTTAGTTTCATCATTACAGAAATAAGTTTCATAGGTGCAATCTTCAGGGTCAGGGGTTAACTTATCAGCATAGCTCCTTTTATAAGGAGCAGTCATATATTCCAGAGTTTATTTTCATAGGTTTCCCAGTTATAAGTTTGAATGGGGATACTTTGTTTTCCAAAAAGGAATGTATCTTAGATTTAGACCTTCCCAAGTCCCTTGTTTACAATTTCAATACATTGGGAGCTCCTATCCCAGGTGGGGAAGTTTAATAGTCTATGATTTCCATCCCTAGTCCTGATGTTGCAAATACTTTTTCATTTTATACACAAAACACTCTGAAATGCATCAGGGTGTTACATCAAACTGTACAGAATGCCATTATCTTATTCCCTATTCTAAGTTCCATGTCAAATAAACCTGAGCTAGCTTGTCTAAGTAAACTGACCAGACAGATGAAATAATATAGTGTGCAATAAATGTCTCTTTCTTTGGTCACAGAAATTAAAGTCCTAAAATACAGACAATATCATCCTTTACCCTGTATTCTGGTTCACCTTAGTCCTAACCAGATCATTTCCACACCCATCCCCAATTGAAGTCTGATCCCTTTTTCAGTTTCTTCAACAATTGCTGCATGGAGTAATGCTGCTCCTTCAGCATCTCCAGAGCTGGAAAACTCCAACTCTAAGTCTCAGGGGTCACACAGATGCCAAAGTTCCAGGGAGCTACCAGATCACATACACATGGAGCAAATCACTCCAAAATTTAGAAATAATAACCAAAACCCAGAGACAGACATTACTTCTACAAGAACTTAAAATGTAGGTCCTAATGCCCATATTCACAGTTTCCAAATGAGGCCATTTCCAGAAATAAAAGCACTTGACAATTAACTTATATTGAGATCATCAACCACAGACTGCAGCAGAAATTTTGTTCTGTCTCACCTTTGCACTTTTATCAGGGTTCTGTTAATTGACAGGTAGACCATAATCTACACATTAGATTTGCTTCTCTTTTTAAGTCCTTCCTTGTTGATGATGGTGTTCTAACATCCTTACATGTACATTTAGAGAAGCATCAGAGTAAAACAATGTCCCTGACAAGATTTGGTTGTTCTTGTGACATGTAGCATATTAAAGAATAACTAAAATTATGACCAACATTATACTGTTGTTTAATATCATGCAAATTAGATCAGGACATATTATCAACAGTGAGAATATAGTCAAATCCCTAGTCATTCTATATAATTTTGTGTTTTTTATTATTATTTTATATCATTTATACATGAACATACGTAAACAATAAGTGTATAATAAAAGTTGTGAGCTTAAAAAGCAAACATTCATGACATCATACAGGGGTCCCAAACATCAACCCTCCACCAACACCTTGCATTGTCATGAGAAATTTGTTACAAATTATGAAAGAATATTGTCAAAATCTTACTATTCATTATAGTCCTTATCTTACATTTGGTGTGTTTTTCCCCCAAACCACCCCATTATTACTTTTTAAATATATTTCCATGACAGAATTTGTAAACCTACAAAACAATTTAGGTATTTGGTTCATTTTGAGTTAATTTTTTTTTAGGGTGTGAGATAGGGGTCCTTTTTCCTTCTTTTGCTATGGATATCCAATTTTCTCAGCACCATTTGTTGAATGGACTATTTTGTCCGAGCTAGGTGGGTTTGTCAGGCTAGTCAAAAATCACTTGATCATAGATATGAGGGTCTGCTTTTTAACCATCAATTTCGTTCCATTGGTCTATGTGTCTGTTCTTATGCCAGTACCATGCTGTTTTTATCACTGTGGCTAGGTAATATGGCTTAAAAGTCTGGAAATGAGAGTCTTCCAACTTTGCTTTTCCTTTTAAAGATGTTTCTGGCTATTCAGGACCCCTTACCTTTCTAAATAAATTTGATAATCATGTTTTCCATTTATTTAAAATATACTGGTGGAATTTTTATTGGAATGGCATTGAATCTGTATATCAAATTGAGTAGAATTTACAACTTAATGATACTTAGTCTTTCAATCCATGAGCATGGAATATTCTCCCAATTATTTAGGTCTTTTTAAATTTTCTTTTAACAATGAGTTGTAGTTTTCTGAATACAAGTACTTAAAATCATTGGTTAAGTTTATGCCTGAAAATTTAGGTTTTATCTGTCATGTTTTATTTTCACCCCTATTTTGACACTTTTAGTTACTTTTATTGATATAATCTTCATTTCTAGATTCTCTTCCAGGGCTCTCTCTCCTTTTCAGGATGTAGCACACCCTTTAGTATTTTCTGTAAAGCAGGTCTCTTGGTTACAAACTCTCTCAGTTTCTGTTTATCGGTGAATATTCTAAACTCGCCCTCATTTTTGAAAGATTATTTTGCTGGATATAAGATTCTTGGCTGGAAGTTTTTCTCTTTCAGTATCTTAAATATTTCATACCACTGTCTTCTTGCCTCCATGGGTTCTGGTGGGAGATCAGCAGATCTTATTGGCTATCTCTTATACATTATGCATTTCTTTTCTCTTGCTGCTCTCAGAATTCTCTCTTTGTCTTTGGCATTTGACATTCTGATTAATATGTGTCTTGGAGTTGGTCTATTAGGATTATTTCATATGAGAGTACATCATGCTTCTTGATATGGATTTCTATGTCCTTCAGTAGGGTTGGGAAATTTTCTACCATTATTTTTGCAAATATTCCTTCTGCTCCTTTTCCCTTCTCTTCACCTTCTGGGACACCCATGACACGTATGTTTGCACATCTCTTGCTGTCGTTTAGTTCCCTGAGACCTTGTTCAAGTTTTTCCAATCTTTTCTTCATCTGTTCTTTTGTATGTTTACTTTCAGAGGCCATTTCTTCAAGCTCACCAATCCTTTCTTCTGCCTCTTCAAATCTGCTACTATATAATTCCAGTGTATTTTAAATTTCATTTATTGCACCTTTCATTCCTGTAATATCTGCTATTTTTCTGTGTACACTTTCAAATTCTTCTTTGTGCTCATTAAATGTCTTATTAATATCCTTAATTTCTTTAGCCAACTCATTGAATTTATTAAGGAGATTTGCATGAACATCTATGATTAGTTGTCTCAACTCCTTTATGTCATCTGGAGGCTTATCTTGTTCCTTTAACTGGGCCATATCTTCCTGTTTCTTGGTGTGGATTGTAATTTTTTGTTGGTGTCTTGGCATCTGGCTTACTATAGTATTTATTCTGGGTGCAGTTTTTCTCTTAAATTAGGGCTTCCTGCTCTTCTCCCTTGCTGGTTGTGTAGTAGGAGCCAAAGATGTGGTTGGTGCTATAAGCTGTGGAGGCTCAAGCTACCGTCATTGCCCCAAGGGCCAATGAACTTTCTCCTTTGTCAGGGGTAGGGACAGAGCCACAGCTGTGTGGAATAATCCAACTCATACAGGCCTAGACTGTAGTTGTCCAGAGAGACTAATGAAGCTTCATGCCCCCTTCTCCCCTGCCTGGGGCAGGGATGGCACTGCAGGCGTGGGCAGCAATCTATGCAGTGCAGGTCCAAGATGACCACAGTTGCCCTGGTAGACCTCCCATTATTCAGTCTGTGCCAGCTAAATGTACCTGCAGTTACCTGGATAGGCTGGTGTAGGGCCCGTCAGCTTCCTCCCTGCTAGAGATGGGGCTGAAGCCTAGGCTAGGGCTGCAAGCCAATCTGGGTGAAAGAAACCAGTCTCTACTGTCACTGTGATTTTCAGTCAGCCTGGCTTCCCCTCATGCTGGGGGTGGAGTCAAAATGGTGGCTATCGCCTCCTTCTGACTTGGACAGGCTCCAACTTTAGCTATTCTTAGGGTTATACTTTAGCCAGTTGGATTTACTAATCAGTAGCTGAAATCGGTGGCCAACTGTCTCTTCCTCCCTTGTTTTTGGGAAATGGAGCTTCCAATTCCTGCCACAGAATAGCTCCTGGGGTGGCTTGCACTGCCAAAGTAGGATAATCACCAGCCTCCTCAGCATGGCCTGTAATTTTCCGGAGAGGCTGGCACAGCTCCCTCCAGCTTCCTCCCTGCCTGAGGTGTGCCTGGGGCATAGGCTAGAGTGGCAATCTGATCTAGATGGGAAAAAAGGCCAGTCCGTACCCTGACTGTGATTTTCAGTCAACCCCGCTTCCCCTCATGTCAGGTGCGGGAGTTAAGTTGGAGACCACTGAAGTCTTTCTGACTTGGACAGGGTCAAACTTTAGCTGTTCTTAGGATTATACTTTAGCCCACTGAATTTACTAATCAGTAGCTGAAGTTGGTTTCCAATCGTCTCTTCCTCCCCCATTTTGGGAAGTGGAGCTTTCAATTCCAGCCGCGGAACAGCTTCCGAGCTGGCTTGTGCCTCCAGTGGAGGATGGGCACCGGCCTCCATGGCGTGGAGGGCTCTACTTAAGAAATCTTCTCTGTATGTGGGCAATCTCCTCCTTCCATTCTTTCAAGGCTGTTGCAGGATGCACTTCTGATCTCCTGGAGCCCCCAAACAAGTGCTGTAGATAGCTGTGGGTGATCACCAATTGCCCTGTAGCAGGAGCTCATTCTCGGAGCGCTTTGCTCTACTGCCATCTTGCTGGTTATCCTAATTCTATATAATTTTAAAATATTCATATGAATAATATTTTCCCCATACAAATTGAACCTATGGAGGGTTAGAATATCCCTTTTGATTTGACAACACTTCCCATGAAACGATTTTCCTGGGCCCCACCAGAAAATATTTTTGAAAAATTCTTTACGGTTTGGCCTTGAGAAGACAGACTGTCAAAAGTCATCAGGTTCGAGTATATGTTTAACAGGAAAGTAGGTCACTATGAAATGACATTTGATTGCTTATTTATCCAAGGTTAGGGAAGAGACTTCATCTTTTTAAAAGTGAGCACACTTGTTTTCTAAAACAATAAAGGATGATAAGGTCAATATAAACATCAACAAGAGTATTATTCTCATATAATATGCAATTTTTGTCTTCCAGGAGGAACACAAGATGGGGAAAAAACTTTTATCATTTCTCACCAAGAGCAGTCTAGTAATCCAAGGAAACCTCATCATTTTAACAGAGAGAAAACCAAACTCTAGTTTTTGTATGAATTTACTGTTTGATATGAAAGCTCTTAAAAATTATATAGAAGCCTATCAAATGTTAGCCAGCATTGACAAATGAAAGTCATTTAGATTTTGTCCTACACATTCCTGTTGCTCATTTTTGGGAAAACCAGTCATTTTACTATACTACTAAACTACACCTCTTTTCCTTAACAAAGCACATCCTGCATACTTTATATACCTCATACTTGCAAACCTTCAGTTACCAAAAGGATCTTTGAATTGTCTTCAAACATCTTACATAACAAAAGTTTCTTAAAATAAAGTTTGTCTAAGTAACAACTCAATTTTATTAAGCACAAATTGAATTTTTTCTCCTTTTAAAGATCAAATAAATATAATGTTGGCTTATTTTCATTGTGAACCTACATAAATTTAGGGAGAACATACCTAAGTAGAATAAAATTGTAAGTTTTTAATGTATTTAACACTGATAGCTCAGAATATAAAGCTGTTTTAGGGGATGACTTTCAGAAATATTTTTTTCAGTTTATCAGTTTATCAGTATTCCAGTGAGATATATTATGAATAATTTCCAAAACAGTTTTCTGGAGACAAGTAGGGAGGTCAGGTTTATTATTATGGCTAAGCTATGATTTGATTGCAGGCTTATAAAAGCAGCCAGTGTTTTTTTTCAAATTTTCCTCCATTTTAGGTTAAAACCCTCTCTGTTTTTATAACATTTCAAAATTAAGAACAACCAATCTCAAAAGCATATTGATTATCAGGCCATGGGAAATATACTACACCTGTTTAATTTGTCTTAAACTTAATCTAGGAAAACTCTTCTATAGTTCTCAATGATATTTTTCTTTACTTTTTTGGCAATTGTATTCAATTACCCCTTGTTACTGAGGCTACCACAGCAAAACTATTATTAGAGGAAAAATAATCCCAAATGGGGAAATTCTCTTGGAGGTCCACAGTAAATGAGGAATCCTTTTCTAGGACAACTTATATTTTGCAACATTTTCATTGTACTTATCATCTTCAATCCTCAGGATTAGTATAAAGAGCTCCAAACCAAACCCATACTTCCCCCATAGCTGCGTTAACTGGCTCCATTGGTATACCCACTATTTAAATTGTTTCTGGACTCTGAGAGGAGGGTTAATGAGGCAGAGGATTTAAGATAAATAAGGTGGCCCTAGTATCTATTAGAGCCCATATGCCCCCATTTCTAGTTGTTTCCCGTTATCAGATTTATTTGCCTAAAGGTGTGATATGGACAATAGAAAAAAACCTCTGCTGTTTCCCAGGGCAGCCTTAACAGTCTTATTGAAAAGCATTTGTTTTCTTAGATGGCCAAGTGCATTGTGTGTGTGTGTGTGTGTGTACGGAGGGGGTCATTTGCTGCTTTTTCAGGAAGCTCCAGGCAATTCCCCCTCCAATGCCCAGGCTGTCCACAGTAACCACACCCCAAACCCTAGCTCTCAGAAGACCAGAACAGTCAGGGCCAGGAGCTCTAAGCTTGATAATCCAGCTAGAATTTAAAAAAATATATTTGGATTTAATTCTATGAAAACTTTTTTTACATTGGAAGTATTAGAAGTTCAGTCTTTAAATTCAGAAACTCCAGGAGTATTAGCTTAAATATATATATATATACTTATTTATCTTTAAGCAATTGAATAGAGCTCTTTTAAGAATTTTTTATTTGTTAATTTGGTATTACCATCCAGAGATAGGACATATATATGCTTATATTAGGTAGGAAATCTATCTTTCTATATATATATAGGTAGGTATAGATATAGATGTAGATGCAAATAGAAAGGTTATAGCTTCAATTAAAAATCTTTAGCCATGAGTCAGACACAAAAACGCAGAACACAGAAATGCAAACTTATTAGTTTGAACTATAATTTTGTACCTTTTCTGAAAATGTGACACACCAGCTTGATTCTTAGTTATGGCATGGACATGCTCTGGGAAAGGGTAGTTGGAATGTGGTGCCTTAACAAAAGATCTTACAGCTGGTATACCAATAGGAGGGAGACCAGAGTGGGACTCAAACCTATGACCAGAGACCTGGTTGGGACTTGAACCTACAACCAGAACGTGAGCACTTTAGCAACTGACTCTCATAGGCCTGGGACCTGTACCCAGTAATAACTTGTTTGGACTAAGGTGGTACTCAAACTTACAACCCTAATCAATAACGGCTAAAGTGGGACTCAAACCCACAAGCCTAACCCAGTAACCAGAGTGGGACCTTAACCCACAACCAGAGACCAGACAGGTTTCATGTTAGAGTAGGCATCTTAACAAATTTACTCACCCAGAAGATATCTTTACCCGAAACTCTTTCTTCTCACAAAATAAAACTGTGCTGAAGGGTCAGTGTTACCAGCGGGGACAGGAGAGAGTCCCTGTTGTCAAGCCTCTAGACTAACTGGACTAGGCGGCTGCTCAGAGTTGATGACTGGAAAACTCCATCTCACAAGGGCTGTGGATCCTCAGGCAGAGGTCTTTATGGCCACCAAATTGATAGCCCCAAGATAGCACGTTTGCCCAATGCAAGCCAATACTGAGTACCAGGATTTTGAGAAAAGAAAGTTTATTGCATGGGCAGCCAGCAAGGAGACTGGAGGCAAGCCTTAGATCCAGTCTTCCCAAACAAAATGGGCTCTGGGGTTTCACACTGTTTGGGGAAGGAGGGCTTAAGGGAGTGGCTAAGGATGCGGTCAGATGACTTGGGCAAATCCAGTTTTGGAAAGGCAGAAATAAATGGAGCATGTTCTGTTGTAATTAGGGCTTCAGAAACAGTAAATTATCTTGCAAGGCAGCAAGTTTCCCATGAATGCACACGAAGAGGTGAGCATTTGAATGAAAGTTTCTAGAAATTTCTACAAAACAGGAAGGGAGGAGCTACTCTGAAAAGTGAGTTAGTAAGTGGTCATTTCAGTGGGGTTGGTAAATGGGGTTTCAATATGAGTGCAATTATTATCAGCTCCATTTTACAGACAGGGATATTGGAATTTAAAAAGTTAACTAACTTACCTTGGGTCACTTGCTAGTAATATGCCCCCAGCATGGATAGAAGGAATATTTCTAAAAGAATAGTAACAAAACCTGAGATTTGCTGAGTCTATATGCTGGGCTATGCCCACACCAACGAGGTAGGTATGGAATCATCCCCATTTTGCTCATGTGAAAGAGACTTAAACAGATTAAGTGACTCTTTAGAGGTCACACACCCAGCAAATGGGAGTTTGGAGCTTCCAAAGTAAGTCTGGACTGTCCAACAGGCCTCACTTGCCTGGTCTGAAAGTAATGCTTTCTCAACAATGCAGGACAGGAATATTATCCTGTTGAAGCTGTGGAAGTGTTGGACTCTTCTAGGTTCTTGGCTATGTTACATAAAAGAATTTAAGAACATGCCATTCAGTTAGGCCAGTAAAAGAATTTATTGAGAAATGGGGGGAAAGAACAGAGCTTGCTGAGAAATGGAAGACAAGGACAGAATATGCACCGAGATTTGATGCAGGCTCCTCTAGTCAGAAAGAGCAAGATTTGACTTGTGTGGTTATCTTTTAAGCTATTAATTATTCCTCCCCTTGTAATGCTAAGGGGAAGGGCCCCAGCTGTTATTGGTTACCCACGAATGGTGGAGGCCAATGTGAGGCCTTTTGTTTGGCATTATCCGGGACCTCCCTTGCCCAGAAAAAGTCCCAACTGGGACCTTAAGGTCAAGGTCAAGTTCTCGGCAGGGTCTCAGGCATGTTGTGTGTCGGCCACGTTGTGGCTCATCTTCTCATTTCCCTGTACTAACCTGCCTCACTGTGCTGAGGCCTCAGCTCAACTTACTGGAATTCATAGACCCTTTACCAGACTGCCAATTCCTACCAGGGCTTTCTGGAAGGGCACCTAAGGGTGGAAGAAGGTGCGATGCAGCAGCCCTGTGGGCAATGGGAACATAGCAGGGAAATGTCAGTGTCAGTGGCGGCCCTGAGCTCAGCTGACCCTGGAGCAGAAGCCACTGAGTCACTGCGAGGCTGGCCAGTTTGGAAAGGCCCCTGGGATGCTGGTGGCTCCTCTAGTAGTAAGTGATGATGCTTGGAATCTGGCACCTTCAGGGCGGTCAGGAACCATGACTCACTATTGATTTTTTACTAACAGCAATTGAAAAATTGAAGATAATGATATGTATAAATCTGTGGATTAATGTTAATTCTAATAACCACTGGGATAATAATCAGCTTAAAATTACATTAAGCAATTAGACAAATCTGAAGAAAATATGTGAAACAGAATAATGACTGATGACCAATATGAATCTGAAACAAAAATAGGCATGAAAGTTTTCAGATTGAAGCCTAGCTAAGAGAACTGGTCCAAGAAGTCTGAGGAGCAGTTAATCAAAAGACACAAAAGCTTTGTCGAGCTGCCTCAGATACAAATAAGAATGTTAAAACACTTATGGCAAAAAAAAAAAAAAAAAAAAAAAAAAAAACACTTATGGAAACACTATGAATAGGAAGATACTAGGGCTGGAACAAAAGGACAGCAGCTAAAGAGAGAATGAACTGGCTTCCTGTATGTGCTAGAGTGAAGGGGTTAAGAATATAAAGTTGTGGACTTTGGAGTCAGAGAGACTGGTGTGGGAGTCTAGTACTACACCATCTATCAGATGAAAGCCTTGGATGAGTTGACTAATCTAAATTTCAGTTTCCTCTTCATAAATAAGGATTAAAAACAGTAATTTTGAGGGCCTCTGATTGACCAGGATGGTGGCATAGGTGCACCAAAGTTCTGTTCCTTTACATTATCTTTGAACAACTAGCAAAAGCTGGTGGAGCCATCTTCCTCAAAACTCTGGAAAACAGTTAAAAGGTTGCAGTTACTGGGTGAGTGCCAAATCAAGAAAACACAACTGAGAAAATGTAGGAGAACCAAATATAGGAAGCAAATATTGACAGATTTGAAGGGAGAAATAGACTGTTCTTCATTAATAGTGGGTGACTGCAATACACCACTTTCAAAATGGAAAGAACATCTAGACAGAAGATCAATAAAGAAATAGAAGACTTAGATAATACTATAAACCAACTACACCTAACAGACATATATAAAACACTTTATTCAACTGCAGCAGAATACACGTTCTGCTCTAGTACACATCGGTCATTCTCTAATATAGACCATATTTTAGGTCACAAAACAAGTCTCAATAAATTTAAAAATAATGAAATTATACAATGTATCTTCTCTGACCTTGATGGAAAGAAGTCAGAAATCCATAATAGAGGGAGAGCTTCAAAATTCACAATATGTAGAAATTAAACAACACACTTTAAACAACCAAGGGGTCAAAAAACAAATCACAAGGGAAATTAGGGAGTATCTTATTCACGATTGCCAGAAGTTGGAAACAATCCAGGTCTCCATCAACTGCTGAATGGATAAACAAATTGTGAAGTATACACACAATGGAATATTATGCAGCGGTAAGAATAAATGAAGTTGTGAAACATATGACAACATGGATGAACCTGGAGGAAATTATGTTGAGAGAAGCAAGCCAGACACAAAGGACAAATAATGTATGATTGCCCTATTATGAACTAAATATATTATGTGAAATATAAATATGTTATGTGAAATATGAACATGGGTAGAATTGCATATATAAGACTGTGCTTCTTTGAAGCTGAACAAATGTAAGTTAATAGTACAAAATGTTAATATCAGACAAAAAAATATTATACTAAGTGAAAGAGACCAGACACAGAGTACTACATATTGTATGATTCCATTTATATAAAATGTAAATATAAATCAATTTATAAAAATGAAGGGAGATTAATGGTTATGTAGATCTGAGGAAAGAATGCTAAGGGGTGTGGAGTCTTTCTTTCTGGAGTAATGAAATTGTTCTAAAATTTTTGAGATGATGACTATACACCACTGTGATTATACTAAATGCCATTGATTATATACTTTGGATAGAACAGCCAGAAACAGCAGCTATATACAGTGGGGGATGCATAGAGAGATTGAGAGGTGAGGAATTTTCTTGTTTGTTTGTTTGTCTGTTTTTTGTATATTATTAGTATTACTGAAATAATGAAAATGCTCTAATAATTATTAAAGTGATGAATGCAAACTATGTGATTATAGCAAATACCATTGATTGTGCACTTTGGATGACTTGTATGTTTATTAATATGTATCAATAAAAAAATTAGGAGGCATCTTGAGATATATGGAAATGAAAACACAACATATCAAAACTTACATGATATAGCAAAGTGATCCTGAGGGAAATGTATGTATCTAAACTCTTACATTAAAAAAGAAGAAAGATTTCAAATCAGAGACTTTCAACTGGAGGAGCTAGAAAAAGAAGGGCAAACTCAACCCAAATTTAGTATGAGGAAGGAAGTAAGTATGATTAAAGGAAAGATAAATGCAATAGAGAATAAAAAAGAGAATCAACAAAAAAGCTGGTTCTTTCAAATTTAATCTACAAACCTTTATCTCTACTGAAAAAGCAAAAGAGAGGACGCAAATAACTAAAATCAGATATGAAAGGGGGTATTACTAATGATCCCACAGAAATAAAAAGAATTATAAGAGGATCCTATGAACAATTGTATACCAACAAATTAGATAACCTAGATGAAATGGACAAATTCCTAGAAACACAGAAACTACCTACACTGACTCAAGAAGAAATAGATCTCAAGAGATCAGTAACAAGTAAATAGATTGAATCAGTCATCAAAAAACTCCTAATAACAAGAAAAAAAAGCCTAGGATTGGATGGCTTCACTGGTGAATTTTACCAAACATTCCAAGAAGAATTAAGAACAATCCTGCTCAAACTCTTCTAAAAAATTGAAGAGGGAACACTTCCTAACTCATTCTATGAAGCCAGCATTACCCTAATCGCAATCCAGAAAAAGATATAACAAGAAAAGAAAACCACAGACCAATATCCCTTACGAATAAAGATGCAAAAATCCTCAACAAAATACTAGTAAAACAAATCCAACAGAACATTGAAAGAATTATATACCATGATCAAGTGTGATTTAACCAGGTATGTAAGGGTGGTTCAATGGGGGAAAATCAGTTGTGGTAATATACTGATTTTTGGAATAAATTTAATCAAAGATATAAAGGTTCTGTCCCCAGAAAACTACAAAATAGTGCTGAAGGAAGTTAAAGAAGAGGTAAATAAATGGAAGGGCATTCCATGTTCATAGATTGGATGACTAAATATTGTTGTCAATTCTACCCAAATTGATTTACAGATTCAGTGCATTCCCAGCCCAAATTCCCACAGCCTTCTTCACAGAAATGGAAATGCCAATCACAAAATTTATATGGAAGGGTAAGAGAACCCAAATAGCCAAAGCCATCTTGAAAAATAAGAATGAAGTTGGAGGACTCATATTTCCTGATTTTAAAACATATTACAAAGAAAAAGTAATGAAAACAGCATGGTACTGACACAAGGACAGACTATAGGAATTGAATTGAGAGTTCAGAATTAAACGTCCACATTAGTGGCCAATGGATTTTTGACAAGGTGCCAAGCCCACTCAATGGGAAAAGAATAGTCTCTTTATCCAATGGTGCTGGGAAAACTGGATATTCATTTGCAAAAGAATGCAGGTGGACCCATTCTCATACCATATGCAAAAATCAATTCAAAATAGATTAAAGACCTGAATACAAAGACCAAAACTATAAAGACCCTGGAAGAAAACATAGGGAAAAATCTTCAGGACCTGTGTTAGACAATGGTTTCTTAGACTTTACTCAAAAAGCATGAACCACAAAAGAAAATACAGATAAAATGGGACTCCAAAATTAAAAACTTTTTTGCATCAAAGGACTTTATCATGAAAGTAAAAAGCAACTTATAGAATGGGAATAAATATGTGGAAATCATATATCCAATAAGGGTTTAATATCAGAGTATCAAATAAATCATATAACTCAACAGTAAAAATACAAACAACCCAATTTAAAAATGGGCAAAAGGTTCAAATAGATATTTCTCCAAAGAAGACATATGAACCTTCCCCAAAGAAGTTACACAAATGGCCAAAAAGCACATGAAAGGATGCTCAACATCATTAGTCATTAGGGAAATGCAAATCAAAGCCACAACATACCATTTCCCACCCATTAGAATAGCTACTATTTAAAAAATGGAAAATAATGAGTGAATGTGGGGAAATAGGGACACTCATTTTTGTTGGTGGGAATGTAAAATGGTGCAGCCATTGTGGAAAACAGTTTGGCAGTTCCTCAGAATGTTAATATAGAATTATCATATGATGCAGCAATCACACTTCTAGTTATGTGCCCAGAAGTACTGAAAGCAGGGACTTGAAAAGATATTTGCACACGTATATTGATATTTTCACATGTATATTTTTCACATATATTATTCACAATAGTCGGAAGAGGGAAACAACCTAAGTTTCCATTAACTTTGTGAATGCATATACAAAATGTGGTATATACATACAATGGAATGGTATTCAGCCCTAAAAATGAATGGGGTTCTGATACATGTGACAACATGGACAATTGTGAAGACATCTTATTGCCTGAAATAAACTAGACACAAAAGAACAAATGTTGTGTGATCTCACTTACATAAAATCATAAGAATATGTACATTCACAGGGTGAGAAATTAGAATATAAGTTGCCAGGGACCAGAGTGACTATAGGGAATGGAGACTTAATGCTTATTTGGTAGAGAGTGTCTGTCAGTGGTGATGGAAAAGTTTTGCTAATTGATGGTAGTGATGGTAGTCCATCATTGTGAATGTAATTAACAGCACTGAATTGTATAATTGAAAGTGATTAAAAGGGGGAAATTTTAGGTTGTATATATGTTACCAGGATAAAAATTTAAAAAATCCCATAGAACTGTACAACACAAACAATGACTCTAACGTAAACTATGGACTGTAGCTAATAGTACAATTATAATATTTCATTAATTGCCACAAAGTTACCACTCTAATGCAAAGAATAATAATAGGGAAAATCGCATGTGATAAGGATTTATGGGAACTCCGTGTATTCTGCATGATTTTTCTATAAACCTAATTAAAAAAACAAGCAGTAGTTGTCCCATAAAAAATCAGGGAGGAATATTTAAATCAAATAATCCATGATAACCTGGTACAGTGAATGTTTTCAATACTTGCTAGTCATTATTATATCACAGTTAATGGTAAGGTTTTGCTCCCTTACTAGATTGCAAAATCATTGAGACCAGGAACTTCCTTAATTATACTTAATACCTAATATAATAAATATTTCTCAACTGTTGATTTGAACATGGAGCTAATTATTTTCTCCTTTGTAATGGATATTTGCCTGGAAATTATTGATAAAATTTGTTTCTTCATAGAAAGGCTTACTACCATCTTCATAATTTTATATTATAAAATAATGCAAACTATTCCAATTATTTTGCAAATAACATATGCAATTTTTAAAATAATTTATATTCCTATTTGGCATTTTATCAGCTATTTTGCTTTTTACCATTAAACTATGGCATTTTAGAATTAATGTTGCTTCACTTACATTATATGTACTCTTTTTGTGCATTTTACGTAATTGGGGTTCATATTCACTGGCCAATAACTTAGGAAATAACTCTGATCATCTAAGGTATACATTTTTCATGGAGGTAAACTATTTATTTTTGTGTTTTTATTTAGACACCGAAAATTCATAAACAAGCATCAATATTAATTTCCTCTGTTCTTCTGACATTTAATGAATTTGCATTCTTCAAAGTATTCCATGAAAGAAGCACAGTTTTCTAAGAAGTTCTGCCTACCCACTCAAGCTCTATTCAATGCATTCGAATGCAATGAACAGTCACAAAGAGCTAAGACATCTTTGGTGCACCTTTGCATGTTTTCATCTTCCTCTCTTCTTTATAAACTCCTTTAAAAAATGGTTTGGACCATGGCCCATACAGCCAAACCACTTTTTTTTTTTTTAGAAAAGTTGTTCCTAAAAGGCACAGAATTAAATGTTCTAAGGTATCTGGAATTTACTAATTTCTTTATTTAACAAAACTGTATTGATTACTTATCATGTGTTTACACTAGGGAATGACAAAAACTAGTACTAAAATTTGTACAGTTTTCATAAGAGTTGTTTACCATTATACATTTTCATAAAATTCATAACCACTCCATTTTTCAGAAGTTCAAAAAAATGGTAAATGTTACTTAGGTTAGTAGATGCCTACTTAAAGCTTGATATGAAAGAATAAGATTTTCTTAAAATTCACTCTGTAGTTTTCCCACAGTTTTTCAGCAATTGCATTGTATTTTGATAGTTGCTTACACATTTGTCTTAATTACCAGACTGAACACTTCTAAAGGGCAATAACCACTCTACTCCTAGTGACTGGCACATAATAGAATTTCAATCCAATTTGTCTAATGAATAAATAAAGGGATGAATGGAATTGAAATGAAATTTCACACATGCACCAACACAAGGCAACTTCACTACATTTCTTTTTCTTTTTCTTTTTTTTTTTAAAGATTTTATTTATTTATTCATTTATCCCCCCCTTGCTGCTTGTGCTCGCTGGGTCAGCTAACCACGCCGAGCGGGCGGCCCGCCTTCACCAGGAGACCCTGGGAACCGGGCCGGGCCTCCCATATGGTAAATGGGAGCCCTACTGATTGAGCCACAGCCGCTTCCCGACTACATTTCTTTTATTATTTGACTCTTGTTTATCTTTGTCATAGATCAACTATCACTGGATTTTAAATTTCTCAAATAAGAACAGCAAATACAGTAAACCATTAATTTAGTCTTCATTAATTTGGAATTTTAAGATAATTCAACCTTGGCTTACTTGAAATTTACCTCTGCAGGATTAATGAAGAATGATATATTAAACAGATTACAAAAGACTTAAAATCATTAACTCTCTTTAATGGGCAAATGGTTAGAGCAATGATGCTTAACGTTTTAAAGAGGTTTTCAATAACTGTTTGGATGCAAATTGATGTATTAATAAGGAAGGTTCATTCATTTAGCAAAATAAACCAAACATATCTCTATTTAGAAATACTAGATATTTTTTTCCTTAAATAAATATTGACACTTCTATCCAATATCAACAAATCACTGTTTAAAATACCAAAGAGGACTGCAGAAAAATCTGCCCTCAGGATGCTTAGAATCCAGTTGGAATTCTAATATGTGAAAGAATTTTTATTTATTTATTTATTTATTTTTTATTTTATTTTTTATTTTTTATTTTTTAAAGATTTTATTTACCTATTCATTTATCCCCCCCTTGCTGCTCGTGCTCGCAGGGTCAGCCAACCACGCCGCGCGGGCCGGCCGGCCCCCACCAGGAGGCCCCGGGAACCGAACCCGGGGCCCACCATATGTTAAACGGGAGCCCCACTGATTGAGCCACAGCCGCTTCCCTGAAAGAATTTTTAAAAGCTGTTAGTTAAAAAATGATTAAGGATATAGATTAAAAATGCAACGAGGAAGGCAGAAAATTGAGAAAATCACTCTCTAATTATCATAGTTTCTTGCAAGAAATGAAAATTTACTGCCATTTTTGGAAAAAGAGAACTTTATTTTATAATTCATCTTTTTTTTAGTTCTCAAGTTCACCCTCCCCTGGTCCGCTCCCCCATTAACATCAGTGCATCAATTTGCATGAGAAGTCTCCCCAAGATTATTTTTATATTTTAACTTTTTTTTCCCTCAAGGCCTGAATTTTATCTCTGGCTTGCAAACTCGAGGGGGCGCACTTCTTAGAAATGCAGCCACGCCTTTCCTTCGCATGACCAAAATTACAAACCCCGCAATTCCTCCTAATTGCTTGGGCTCATACAAAGAGCTGGAGACATTTTTTCATTGACAGGCTCTGGAGCAGGCTTCTGGGAACACTCAGCCAACCCGGGCAGAGCCGGCCGCAGGGGCTTCTGGGGTTTGTGGTCTCTGGGACTTTCTCCCTTTCCACTTCCCCCAAAAGGATGAGGCAGTAGGAGCTGGGCATCTGATTTCACCTCCTGTGTTCTGGTGCCTACCACACTCTGATTCCCGCCGCCCCGGGGGATGGCACAGAGACTTGGCGCTTCCTCGGCACCAGCAATGGCTCCCCTCTGAGGGCGCCCTCCTTCCTCTGCAGTACCTTTGAAGGTAGGTGGGAAAGGGCCCCTGCAGGCCTTTGAGGTCGCTTCTCCTCCCCCACCGTACGGGCTTCCATCTCTGCCTATGTGGACCATGCTGCCTTTCATGTGTCTTTGGTTTGGCGTGAGTTAGCGCCATTTGCAGCAACGGGTGGAACTCCACGCACGGTTGACCAAATAAACTAGTGCTTCTGCACTGGAGCTGTTGAAGGATAGGCCCACAAGTTTGTGGGCTCCTCCTGTATTCCATGCTTTGAGTATGTTCAAGCTTAGCTTGATCACCAACATGGCTCCTGAAGCTTCCTGGAGAAGGAGAGGCGTGTTTTTTGAGGCCATTAGAAAGGTTGACAAATCCATTCATTCAGCATATCTTTTTATTGAACACTTGCTATAATGGAGGAATTATGTAAAGTGTTGTAGTGTCAAAGAGGGGACAGAAATAGTCTCCTCTCTCTCAAAGGCTTGTGCTAGGGATGGATTTATAGATATATGAGACATCCTGGGTAAAGTGTGAAACTGCATGATAAGGATTAGATAAAGTCCTGCGGGACATAGCAGGTGGGGGGAGTAGGACAGGCTTCAAGGAGGAAGTAGCACTTCAAGGAGGAATAAGTACCATACATTTGGGAAATGGGCAGGACCGGGGGAATGCATTACAGATGAAGGGACTTGTAAGAGTAAAGACAGAAGCCAGGCATGTATGGTAAGAACAGAATGTTTTATTGTGCCTGGAGTGTCTGAAGTGAAGTGGTAGGAAGTAAGCTGGAGAAGTGGTTTGGACTGGATTGTGAAAGGCTTCAAATAGCTTCAGAGCCTGGAACTGCAGAGACCCATTTTTGACTTGAATTCCTTCATGATCAATAGATAATAAAAGAAATGTACTGTTGTTTAATATTAACAACATGTTCTTTCTGTAGAAAGAGCATATAATAACATGGACTTTGTGAGCAGGTTGTGTTTTTCAGTAACAGTATTTCTGGTAACATAATTAACACACATATTGATCACTTTCTTGGGCTTGTTTGTATTGTCTTTTCTATTGAAATCAAGAGATTTACAGGGAATAATATGGATGCATTCAGATCTGTTGGTTGGCAGAGATTGCTATCCATTATTCGAGTTGTTTTTATTTGGGAAGATTTACAGTTTCAGAAGGGTTTAGAAGGACATATATAATTTGGAACATGGACAATCTGGAAGACTATTTCAGAGCAGGGCCATGGACTATAAATGATGAAATTCAGAAGTAAAATTTGGGAATGCAGGTTAGGAGCACAAACTGATGATTCTGAGTATGGTTTTATTCTTTTTCATGAATGACAGTGGAGATATGGCTTTACAAAACCAAAATTTTGGGGGTCTTGTTAAAATGTGAAAATCTTACCGTAAACAATATTTTAGAGTATATAAGTGTGTTAGGAGCCCAGTGGATATTGTGGGGAGGCTCAAAGAGAATTTTTTAGCTCTTCTGTAGAGCATGTGTATGCCATGTGTACATACACTGTACCATGACACTTAAAGCTAAAGGTCAGAGTTATAATGCCAGTTAAATTAGGTGGGGTCACTTGGCTGTGTTCTGGAGAATCAATTGGAGAGACTGAGATTTATTAGTCAGAAGGCCGTTGCAGTCATGAAGACAAGATATTAACGGTGTGAGGAAGAAGTAGATAAACTTTTAGATATATTAAAGTTATAGAATTGATAGGGCATGGTTTGGGAGGATAATTGGGGAGTAATGCCATTGAAGCCAAGGAACAAAGTGTTTTAAAAATGAAGGAATGGTCAGCAGGGTCAGACACTGCAGAGAAGTATAATGGGGCTTTGCAAGAGGCCATGAGATTTGGCAATTATGATGTCACTTGCATCCTTAATAAGAGCAGCTAGGTGAGGTGGAAGTGGTTGGAGAGTTTTCTTTTTTGTTTCTTAAAGCTGGAAGCAATCTGAGCAAGATTACGTATTAAGATGTAGAAATCAGTACAGTGGGAGAAATTGAAAGAGGAGAGGAGATGATTGGTGGGCAAGATGCAAGGGGTTGGCATACAATTAGGGTATATTCTTAGAATACTGCTTATAGTATATAACATGGAAAGTCATTTGCTATAAGTTTTAGGGACTATACCATAGACTAAGCAGAGCTTTCTTTATGTTAGTAGAGGGCCTAGGACCTAGCTTGCTTGTCCATTCATTCATTAGGACAGTGAACTAATACTTTTTCAGTGCTCATCATGTCTGAACAGACAGCTAAAGAGTTCATGGAACTCACTTGCTACTAAATGACATAGACATTAAACAACTAATTAAACAATTAATTAGTCAGTTGCAATTATGATAACTGATACGAAAGAAGAGTATGGAATGTTAAGGCCACAGGTATAGGAAGGAGCTGATGCCAACTGAGGGTGTCTAGGAAGGCCCTTCCAAGGATAGAATGTTTAAGCTGGCACCTAAAAGAGATCTCTGTAGTCATCAGTCATGTCAGGCATTCCTTGCAGGCTGCCTGGTTCTCTGTTAACTTAGTCTCAGTCTCTCCTCTCTTATCTCTTGGAATGCATTTTGTCATTGGGTTGTTTGTATTGGGAAACTTTCAGGAAACAAGGCTTTGCAAGAATCTTTCCCAAGCCAGTTTTTGCTGCATTATGGTGACTAAATGTGAACTAAGTGGCCATTTAATTTTATTCATGCTGTATTGATTCCCATTAGGGAAGAGTAAAGGGTTTGGGGAATGGCAAATCAATGGTCAGCACAGCCACCACTGACTTAGCCTTTTGACGTCGTTTGGAGGAACCACAACCAGCTCAGAGCCTGTCACTTCTTACTAAGATTATATGGTAACAGCTAATGAAAGCGTGTTTCTTTTTTTTTTTTTTTTTTTTTTCATTTTAAATTTTAATACTCTCTAGGTCAAGTGATTGGGGAATAAGCATCCACTCATGTGTCTGTTGCAGGGAAGCAAAGGTACTGTTGCTGCTATGATTTTTTATTTATATAACATCTGAGTGTTGACTAAGTGCTTTTACAATCAATTTTACTGTTCAATTTAAAGGATAGCCTAAAGTCACCCCTGCCAAAATTTTCTTGGCATGGGTCAGAGAAAAGAATCTCTTCTAAAAATGGGCCTTCTGTGATAAGGAAGAATTCCGAACACTCAGAAGACTAGTTATAAAACAATATGACCATTGTCATTTTTTCCTCCAATAGATTTATTTTGTTTGAAAGGAATAGATTTTGAAAGAAAAAAAAACATGGGGCAGGGAGAGTATGGAACAGAAAATAAATACAAATGTAAACTGTTTTGCTAATTGTTTTATAACCACCACAAACTAGTACAGAGAATGCCCTGTACAAAACAACACAGTAAAGGTTCAGATAACGAGTCTTCCATTAGAGAGTGTAAGCTGTTTACAGAAGACAGCTACATGGTATTTTTTTGTTATCTGTCTTTACAATGGAAGGAGAAAAAAACAAAGCCAAAACTTATAACAGTAGAAATATGACTGCACAAAGTCAGCCCGATACATGATTTGGTTTGTAACCAGGGCACTCAGGGATGGGCTATGAGTTGATAGTATGTGTTTTATCATCATTAGGCTTTATCTAGAGCAAGGGTAAGGTTTTATTGTCATTAGATTTTATCTAGAGCCGAGTTGTCAAAATTTTTCTGTACAGGGTCAGATAAATATTTTAAGCTTTGTGGGTTATACTGTTTCTGTTGCAACTCCTCTGTAGTTGTCCTGTGAACGCAGCAATCAGCAGTATATAGATGAATGGGTGTGGTGCTGTTTCAGTAAAACTTTATAGTAAGGGAAGGACCAGGTTTGGCTGTAGTTTGCCAACCTCTGATATCCAGCACACCTGAAATCCCTTTACTGACCAGTTTATGCTATAGATTGCAGTGGTTGATAGCTGAAAAATTCATAATCATAGGGATGATCTTAGTTGTCTTATTGTATCCCCATCTAGCATAGTGCCTGACAATTTGGGGAGAGTTAAAAATATCTCTTGAATAAAGGAATGAGAACAAGGATATCTGTCAGGAAAATGGCCAAAGTTATGCTAGACAATTACTCAGATTGGCAGGTCCTATGCATGTACTTCCTGGTACTACTGTTTTGGCTAGAGCACATACTGCAGCTGGATATTTAGTCTAGAGAACAAAGGGGAGATGAGTGTAGAATGAGAAAAGCCAAAGCTATAAAATTATTGCAAAATGCAAATTGATTCCTTTGGAAGGTGCTAGAGAGAAATGTATCCCAACCTCTTACCTACTACAGGGCTATCATTCTGTGCCCTTAGTTTTATGTAGCTTTGTTAGCATTTGTGCTAGGTGTCTACAGTTTGACCTTCCAAATCCTCTCTCCACCCTTTTCCAGTGTGCAGCATCCACACTGGTAGGCCTTGATGTCTTCTGACTTTGGTTGGGATTGGCCAGTGGGAAGCACCAGCTGGAGAGCAGAGGCAGGGAGGAAAGTGAGGTCTGAACATTTCTTCCCTTCTCCCTCCCCGTGGAGGCTCATCCCTCAGGACTAAAAGTCACTGCTCCTGTCAGCCCTCTCCTCACAGCTTTCTCTTCCCCCAGGTTTTCGTAACTGCTCCCTCCTCTTACCCCATCAGGTCTGGAGGAGTTTGGCCTGTTCCACTGTTGTTATTACTGGCCTCTCAGACTTTGTGCTTCCCCATTAGATTGCTAACACTTTTAGAAACAGTTCTTTTATTAAAATCTCCTCACATTGTCCAAATTGAAGTGCCATCAGTTTTCTGGCTAGATCCCGAGGAGTATAGTATTCTTACCACTTTTTCAAGACACCTATCGTATGTCACTGAATTGTGTTTGAGTTCCCCAAAGCCAGTGACTGTGACTTATATTCCTTACAATCACAGGAACTCAGGGTGAAAGCACTCCTGGAAGGTGATCCATTTCACGTCCCTCTACTGGGTTTGGGTATGTGCTACCCCATACCATACCTTGCTGCCCTTGAACACTTTGCATGACAGACCGGGACCTCACGCCTCCTAATGCTTCCTTATATCAGACACCTGTGACTGATAGAATGTGCCTGTGCCTGCATCGGTTTGTGTGCACACAATTTCTATCCACTCACCTTGTCCTGATCAATGGGGCTTCATGGAACAAGTCTGATTTACATTTCATGGTCCCTTAGACAGCAGATTTTTTAGTTCCTTCACCATCTCTGCCTGTTTAAAAGTGGCTTGCCTGGAAAAGAATTTCTTATTCCATGCATTGTCTGATCAGTGCTGAGTAGAGCATGATCACGATAACTTTACTTGAAAGACTTACTACTTCCAATGAATATACGAAGGATCAGCATCTCCTCTTCCTTTGTTTTACAAATGTGAGAGGAAATATGATCCTACCTTCTTCCCTACTTCCCCCTTCTACTTATTTAAACGTTACACATAATCTGAATAGTTGTCTTTGATGATAACCTTGAGTTTTTCCCATCTATTATTGGACATCTATATTTGAGGCATATTATCAAGGGGGTAAAATAATTTGAAAATTGCAGCTCTTTGGAGGACTATGTCAACTAATCCATTTTCTTCCACTTTTTTTTCAAAATATCAAAAGTACACTAATCAATTTTTAATTGCTTTAGGGAGCATTATTTAAATGATTTTACTGAACTTTTTACTTTCAAATCTGAACAGCAAACATTAATAGACTCATAGCTTTTAAATTTTTATTTCTTAATTTTTGTTTTCATTTTTTCAAATTTCACAAATCACTTTTAGTTAAACAGAATAAATTCTAGCTTTTTTAAAAAAAACCAAAGCTCAAAGCAATCTACTTTTCTACCTGAGATAAAAGTAAGTTTATTTTTCCCCATATAAACAGACTTGTCATTGAGGTAAATCTGAATTCACCTGTTTTCAGACTTTTGTCAAACTTTTCAAAAAATTTTTAAGCCCAGCTCAAGAGAGAAACTCTAGTGTTATACATTCATATTTCCATATTTTTCTTCAAAGACTAATGACAAATTTATGAGGGTGTAGACCTGTAATAGGAAAATGAGACTCATAATATGAAATTTAAAAAATTCATTTATAAAAAGTATTCCTGATGGTGCAATATGAAATGAGATCACAGAATTTATGTGCATACATTAATCACTAAGAGTTCACAAATTATGCTCACTTTAAGAACACCCATTTTTTTCCTTATTTTGGAGCAGAGGCTGCAAAGTTATGATGCCCAGCAAAAATATTGCATATAAAAACTCCAAAACCAAAACCAAACATTAGCCTAAATTGACAGTAAATAACTGCAACTTGAAATTAAAAAAACCAACTAGACCTTTCCTGTGACTATACAACTTTTGCTTCTGGGTCTGCAGATTTTTACTGAAGTAACAACCCCTTAGCTCTGCCCACCTCCACCCCCTCCAAATCTACCTCTTCCTTCTTCATGGCTGTTTTTGGCAATGCTTCCTGATCTTGAAAGCAAGAGAGCCTTCTAAAGTAAATGAGGATGAAAAACAACACTATACGTATATTTGAAAACCAGCTGAAGAGGTTGAACCGAAAAAGAAAGTACCAGAACAAGGCAGCAGAGTCTACCTTCAAGAGAAAAAGTAGTGGGGCTGTTCTGGCCCTTCTTCCACATTATCTCCTGATTACAAGAGTGTGGGGCCAAAATTTGAAACTCTGAAAAGGTAGTGGCTTTGAGGGAGGAGATAGGAAAGTGAATAAAGGATAAAGAAGTACAGCAATAGCTTTAACTGTCAGTGAATTTCTTTGCTTTGGCTTTAGCAATGTCAGTACGATCTTTGTTGGTGTCAGCCTTTTCTGTGATCCAATATATTTGTTGATTTTGAGCATCAAACTCATTGCCCATGTCCAGGGCCATGATTTCCCAGGATACTGCCCACCTGAGTCAGGTTCGCCTCCATTTTATCTTATCTGGCATCGTTGGTTATACGTTTAAAATATCCTCCAGTGCCTGCTCCTGTGGCTGCTTGCTCAGGCCGACCATTTGCCACCCAGCCTGCCTGCTTAGATATTACATTGCTAGATGAGTTGTCTCCACCATCTCCCCATGTTGCCTTGTAGGCCTTACCAGACTCAAAGTTCTTTGTCCTATTACATGGCCAGACACAAAGTCCACGGCACTCGTTGAGTTCTGTTAAAGTCTTCTCTGCTTCTCTCACGCCTTTACTTACATGGTCTCTACCTTCTTCAACGCAGTTTAGTTGTTCCCCTTGTTCATTGAGCATAGTGATAGTTTTGATTCCTGTGTCCCGAGACTCAATGGCAAAACCCAGGATTCTCTTTGTACTTTTTAGAGACCTGTTAGTAATCTGGTGAGCCCTCAGCTGAATTTCTTCTGATAACAGATTATCTGTGATGAATCAAAACTCTTGATAGGCAGATAGACCAAAATGTGCATGTTCTTTGGTCTTCTTTCATTATTTCTGACTAGACTCGTAGTGTTTTAGTATTATTTTGTTTTGTTTTGTTTTTCATGACCTGTGCATATGCCCATTAATTACCCCTTGCATATTAGAAATATAACAAAATATATTAAAATGCAGTTTTTTTAAATTGGTAATCAAATAGACTTTAAGGAAATGTTCTGAAAAAGGTTCTTAAGTATACCATTCATTTATAAATCAGTTTTTAGAATGAAAGTCCAATTTATTTTTTAACAGATGTCCAAAATATTTCAGCTCTCTTAATTCTTCCTTGTGATTTATTCAGTGAGTTCATTCCCCTTTCATTTTTCATTAGATTGCTTTCACCATGGCAGAACTCTGGAAAATAAATCCTCTTCTATTTAATGCCTACTTTAGTATAATCTAGATAAATAAAAGCATGAAAACAACCGATTAGAAAGCAATTTTGATTGTTAGGGAAGGATATTTGACTTTCTTAATCTTTAATGTAACTGTTAAAAAATATATTTCACAGACTGCTTACTGATTGTTTCTTTTGCCACATCTTACTTCTGTTTTCATGAATATCTGTCTCTTGCAAGATAAAAAAAATTACTTGTGATTCTTCTGATGGTTTTTACACGAACCCATTGTTTATGATCAATTTCTTTTTATGTCTTAGAAGAATGCTAGGAGAAAACTACTTTCCTTGTCTTCCGGATTGTTTGTGTGTTATTTAAATTTCTATTGTTGTATGCATAGGTTTGCATTTTATTTATTTTCTTAGTTGTATTCCTCCTTAGTAGAGTAAAAGCCCCTAACGGAAGGTACATCCCTATTCTCAGTGCCTGGCACAACCAATAAATGGTGTTACACTTTTGCCTAGCAGAATGTAAATCTCTTATGACTATTTACCTTTGTTTTTTTTTTTTTTTTAACGATGTACAAAACACGTAGTTCTAAAGAAGTTGCTGATTAAAAAAATATATTCCACTTATAGATATGGCTCTGAAATAATCAACTCTCATAAAGATTGTTCTTGCTTTTAATTAAAAAATTATATCCACCATTCATCATCCATCTATTTGTTAATAACTAAGCACTCTTTCATTGCTATAACAGATTTTTAAAATTACATATATTTCCAATAAACTCTTTTCATCAAAATCGGTTTTCCCAAACCAAATTGCTGCAGGCATGCAAGTAACGACAGCATAACTGTAAACAGCAAATGAAGCAACCCTTTCAGCTCAAAGACCTTGGCAGCACTTTTCATACTAGTTGGCTGCTGTAAAAATCTTTAGTAGTAAATAATAAAACTAATTCTTACTTTCTCAGCCTTTTGCAAAAACATGGCTTCTGCATAAGATCACCGAGAAAGTTACTGATCAAACTGCATGACAGAGAACTGGCTCCTTCAATTATTAATATGCCTACCTCATTTTCATCACTCATTGATAAAAAGCCAAGGTTCGGAAAAAAATTAAGGAAACAACTTCAGAGAAGAGCTCAAGTGGTCCGAGTGAATATTTTATCAGCATGTTTTTGTAAATGTTGAACTTTCCAGTAGTTTTATGTGCATGTTTCTCACTGGGGTCCATCATTTACTGACCTAATGTAGGAGTCATGTTTGTGTCTTTCCTTACCTGCCTCCCCCTTTCAAGTATGGCAGCAAGCCCTGCCATTTGACAAACATCTTTCAGAGCTTCCCATATTCTGTCTGCACATCACCAGTGTCCTGGCCCAGTTCTCCTTCTAGCCCTTCTTTACTGTGTGGTGTCAACAGTCTTCTAGGTCCTACAGTCTCCCAGCTCCCTCCTACCTAGCGAAATCCTCTTCTTGAAACACCACTTGGATGATTTCACTCCACTCAAGCAACCCCCTCTCGTAGTCATTCACTGCAAGAAACTCAGATTCCTCTGACTGCTCTTCAGGACCCCACTTCTCTATTCTATCGTATTTTTCTTTATTCCCTAAGAAACTTTATTCTTTGGCCAGGGAGATCCATTCACTGTCCCACAAATATCTATGAAATTATCTGCTCCCTTGGTTGTACTCTTCATCCCTTTTCAAATGCCCATTTGCTTCCTTTTTGACTCTCTGGGATCTAGTCATCCTTTTGCGCTTTGAAGCCCATTCAAGAAACTTTCTCCTCCTGTACATACCAACCGGAACTGGCACCTCGTTCCCTGACATCTTAATAGATTTATAGTAGACCTATGGGAGGCACAAGCTTTGGAGGGAGTGGGCTTGGGATGGAGTCTTGGCCACGCATTAGCCTCAGGTGGTTCAAGCACTGTGTTGAGTATTTACTGTTGGCCTGGTAGAGTTCATATGGATCACATATTAGCTAATAGGGATCATATATTAGCTAATTTCATCTCCTTGACAACTTTGTAAATTTTGGTATTTTTTGATTCCCATTTTACAGATGAACAAAATAAGTCCCAGAGAGGTTAAATAATCTGTTCAAGGCCACACAGCTAGTAAGGGGCAGAGCTAGGAAGCCTGGCTCCAAAACCTTTTCTACCCTGTTATGCTACTCTTGCCTCAGCAAAACATATTTGAAATGAATTTTTGATGGAGAGTTTTAGGATTGATTGATATGTAGTATTACTATTTCTGTCTCACTGAGAGTCTTTGGGGTAAAATAGTACCCTTCCTTATCAATACAACTGTGTGTATGTGTATGTGTATGTGTGTTTGTTGCTGAGGTGATAAGCTGAGATGAGTAGGTACAAGGTGACAACAGGATTTTTCAGGGAGGCCCGGTCTTAGCCAGGTTACACTTAATCTACTTTCAAACCCAGAAATTGTATTGTGGAAAGAACATGTGCAGAGAAATGAATATTAAAAACATAGCTTCATCGGATGTGGCTCAAGTGATTGGGCATCCGTCTACCATATGGGAGGACCTGGGTTCAATCCCCAGGGCCTCCTGGTAAAAAGGCGAGCAGGTGAGCCAGGCCTTCATGGTGAACCATGCAGCAAGATGATGACACAAGAGAGACGCAGGGGAGAGTCAAGGCGAGATGCTCCAGAAACCAGGAACTGAAGTGGTGCAAGTGACAGGGTGCCTCTCTCCCACATCGGAGGTCCCTAGGATTGAATCCTAGTGAAGCCTGGAGGAGAAAAATGAGAAGAGAAGGCAAGAAACAGACACAGAAGATCATCCAGTAAAGGTACACAGACAGCAAGCGGGGCGGGGGGAGAAAAAAAAAAAACACAGCCTCACTACTTATTAACTGTATGGCTTTGAATAAGCTACTCTTTCTGAACTCCAATTTCCTTACCTCTGAGCAGAAATACTGATTTTTCATCACAGAATTATTAAATGAGGTAATACAGTGAGGTAATTAAATAAGGTAATGAATGAAAAGTGAGTGTATAGTGCTCGGTATGCAGAAGTATCCAGGAGCTATTTTATCATTCCCTTTGTGGCTCACCATGCTTCAGCCAGGCTCACAGCTTTTCTTATCCCTGTTGCTGCTTTTCCCTTTCTCCATAGGACTTAGCCAGGCCCTCATTTTCATGTGGCTAAGCTTCTCTTAACTTCTATATTCTCTTAAGTTATACCTTCTTTGTGACGCTTTCCATGATCCCTTAGCTGGAATTAATCACTGCTTTCTGCAAACTTTCCCACTATCAATACTTTACCATATTGCTAAATAAATTTTATTATACTTGCACTCTTTTAAATAAATCATCTGTGCCAAAATATGCTAATTTAGGGTGTCCGTGTGGCAGAAACATGGAAAGATGAAAAGTTTTGGAAACAAATTATATCTCTGTTTCTTAAGGTGATTTTGGGCCAGTTACTCCGTAAGCCTCTATTTGTATATCAACAAAGCAGTGATAATAATAACAGTTGCACCACAGGATTATTAGGAGAATATGGATACCATGTCCTCTAAATATTGTTATTGCAAGAATTTTTTTCCTTTTTTGTAATTGTCATACTGTGACTTTCTAAAAGCATTGAGTACTCTACTGCAGAAATAAAATATAGTAATATAATCTGATATAATTTTTCCTTCAAGTGGAGGCTTCTTTTTCTCATTCAGGTCCATTCCTGAGCCTTTTCTTGATGAATAATAAAAGATTGGTTTAACCAGAATGACAAAAAAAATGATGGGAAATCAATCTGAAATTGTAACTCACTCGCCAACATCTAAAAGCCTATCCAGATTTCAACTTGTGGTTGATTTTCCTTTATTGTTTTGTTAACAGACACACATCTATAAAATGCTTGCCTGTGATAAGAAATGTCTGGAGTCATTTTTACTAATTTAGAATTAATTTAAAAGTAGCTATGGGCTTTCAGGTTTACTTCCCTAAGTTTGAAAAAAAGAGAGAGAGAGAAAGAGAGAGTGAGAGAGTGTGTATATGTACACATGTACATTTGAGTCCTTATACACACATACACATACTCCTGAAACACTCAGGAACAGATTGAACATATCTTTTGTGCCAGATCCTATTCTGTTTTTGCTTTAAGAACATTTAATACATACTCTTCACAGTAGTCCAATGGAGTATTTACTATTTTTTCCATTTTCCACAGTAGGAAACTTGAGTTTCAAGAGATTAAGTAGCATACCAAGGGTAATATGGCTGATAAATGGTGGTGTCAGGATTTGCAGACAATCCTGATTTTTTTAAGAGTGGTTAGAGCACAGTATACTAATGTCAGTGATTTGTCTGATTTCCATACTCAGCCTCATCATATAACAGCTTTGGTGAAGAGCCAGAAACAGGCCTCATCCCAGGTATGTTCAGGATGCATCTGGTGAAATAGAGGAGGCAAATCAGTCACCCCAAGCTGAGGGTGTTTAATCCTCATTTAGTTTTATGCTTCTGGATGATTTGTCTTCCAAGAATTTATACTGTGGATAATCAGCTATGGAGCCTGTCCATTCATTTTAATGATACCTTTCTCCCTTTAAATTGATAATTACTACTTTTCTACCTAATCAGTAGATGATTTTTCTTGTAATAATCAGATATTCTAAGGGGAGAATTAAGTAGATGGCTATTTTGTCCATTTAATATAAAAAGTGGCAGTTTGGGTACCACTTTTAAAAAATGATTTTACATTGTCCCTTTTAAAAAGATAATTTAAAAAGCCTGAGAAGGAAAACAATAAACCTTTCAACATGCCTTTGTATAGAACCACATTAATTTATCTCTAAATAACAAGTGGAATTTATTTAGCAATTTTGAAGCTAAGGATTCTAGATTGTTGTGGGAGTCTAGATCAAATGAATAAAGGCTACTCTTAGAGCTACTGTTCATTCATTAGTTAATACATTACAATCTACTCCTTCATTCATTTATTTACTCACTCTTTTAAATGATGTTATTGAATACCACCTCTACACCAACTGATTCCTGAGGGTTTATGAAGAGAGATTCTTAGCACAGCTCAGCTTAGCAGTGCTGGCTGATGTGGCTTGTGTGGCATTGCAGTCAAGGGCTTGGGATCTTGTTGCTAATAGGATTTTGGAAGATGAGGATTTACAAAAAATAAATAATACCATCTGTTTTTGCAGCTACATGGATAGATTATTGGTTTGGGCCATGTTTTTTCCCCCTTACAAAAAATTAAGTGTTTATTTTCAACAATTACATATGCAAATACTTTAAAGAGATAAAATAATTCCATTAAGTATAAGAAAAACAACAGTCTCTCCTCCTAACCCCCCAATCCATTTCTAATTTTCAGAGGCAACCAAACTCAACTCTTATTCAGCTTCTTTTATTTAGTCTTTCTTCCATATCTCTAAATGTATATATCATTGTTTGTTGATGTCTTACTTCCAGTTAAGATTAAACTCCATTTTTATCATCACCCACCCACACTCTTTCCATCTCTCCATCCTTTCTGTATAGTTGTTTAGGAATATCATTAGTGAACCATTTCATGTTTATATTGTCATAACTATTTACATGGTATTTATAGTTGAGTCAGGTAGTATATATTATGATAACTTTTTCTTTTTATCCCATTTTTTGCTTAGTTTGGCTGAATATATGACTTCCCTTAAATTGCTGCTTAATATGTTCAGAATTGTACCCCATTCTTGTTTTTGGATACATGAATTAACATAATGTTATCTGCCATATCTATGAGGATAATATGATTTCAAAAAAATGTTTTCTCTTCTCTTTTTTTCAGTTTCCCCCAAGCTGCTTTTTCTGCTGCTTTAGTCTTTCATATTAGTAGATTTCCTTAAATGCCTGGGAATCATTGACTGAGTGTTCACATTTAAATATAGGGAACTTCAAAGCTGATTGGAAGCTCTTTAGGTATGTGGGGCTTGTCGATGGTGTTTGTCATATTAGTGGTCTAACTGGGATGTTTTGTGGGAAGGTTCCCAATAGGTATCTATAAGTCTTTATCTTGGGCTGCTAGGATTCATCAAAGAAGATTCATCTTATCACCTGATGTGAAGTCTCTGTCAGCATTCTTTTAAAGGAGCAGGGAGCAAAAAAAATATTTGGCCGTTCTGCATGTAAACTGGACCCCCTTGTTCATCATTTCATTCCCCTCTTCCTCTTCTGTGATGGAATTTTCACCAATCCAGAGACCTTTCCAGAGACCAATTCTCTAGTACAGGGATTGACAAACATTTTCTGAAAGGGCCAGATAATAAATATGTTAAATTTTTTGGGACAGAGGCAAATAGGATATTATCTGGGTACTTAAATGACTGTTTAAAATCTAACTACTTAGAAATTTAAAAATTAATCTTAGCTCATAACTGTAAAAGAATGGGCAACAGGCTGGACTTGGCCCATGGGCTGGTCTTTGACCATCTGTAGTATTTTCTGGAGTGGGGAGACTAATTGCTTGGTAAGGTGCAGTGGGAAACAGTACCTGGGAATCTGCTTCTTAAACAGACTAGTCTTGTTTTAGAACCTCCTTCAATCCTTGTTCCATAGGGAATTAATGCTGCAGATTCTTGAGTCTTATGGGAGCCCTGAAGTATATGTAATTGTGTCTGTTGGCTTTTATTACATTTGTCAGAGCATTCAGCTTTCTGGTCTGCTAAGTCAGTAAATACTTGTCCTTTTGTTTTCTAGCTTCCAGGATTTTATTGCTGTTCTCTTGTTTGGAGGTTCTAGCAGGGAAATGCAGCTACCCATATACCCTTGACCGAAGAATGGTCCTCCTCTAGCAGGGAAAGTTGTTCTCTTCAAATTGCACAGCTTTGGGAGGGATGCACATGGAGTGGTGAGGGATGAAGGGGACACCTGCCTAGCCAGTCAGATCAGTTGAATCAACCCTGGCAATCAATGGGGTGACAGACGTTGCAGCCAGATCACCCTCTTGTCCTATTGCTGTTCTCTTATTTTCTGTTTTCTTTGTCTTTTTGAGTGTAAGACTTTAAAAAATTTTTACTGCCACTTCAGTGGAGTTTTGAGGACCAAGATAAATGTATGTATTCAGTCTTCTAAATTTAACTGGAAGTTAGTAGGGTATTTTCTTAATTTTCCTGTTAAACCTATGTGACAATTGAAGTTCATTTATGAATCCCCAAAACAGAATGATTGTGTTTTGGGTATGAGGTAGTCTACTACCTCAGTGAGGTGTGACTGAGGTTGAGTCTCTGCCCTCTTCCTGGGTCTGATATAAATGGAGACACACAGGAAGAGACACACAGGAAAAGGGAGCTCTGCCGTATTTGACACAGCTGTGTGAGAGAAAGGATTCCAAATTCACCCACAGCTGCAGAAAGGCAGAGACGCCTTGGCCTGAGAGACAAGCGCTATGCCTGGGTAGCCACAGCTGAGCTCCGCGAGAATGTAGATTGTGGAGGGGAAGGCAGAGACCTCAGCAGAAATTGGTGGCCATCTTTGCCACGTGGCTGGACACCAGGATTGCTAGTAGCTGACTTTGTTGAGAAAGCATCTCTGATGGTGCCTGGATTTGGATATTTCACAGACTCGGAACTATAAGCTTTTACCCCAAGTAAAGTTCCCGTTATAAAAGCCAACCCATTTCTGGTACTTTGCATCAGCAGCCCTTTGGCAAACTAAGACACCTAGTTATATCAGAATTTTGGGAAGTGAACTTAATGACCTTAGATACCTCATCCTAGTCATATAAAGATCTCAGAGTATATCACATTTTTATCAAGCTATTGAAGAAAATAAGATTATTGAGATCGTCTGCAGCAGCTGTCACCTTCTACTAGTCAGCTTCAGGAATATTTCTCAGGTACTTAAAAGCCTAGATTCATTATCACATCGACTATAACAAAAATAAAATTAACATTAATAATTTGGGCAGAAAGTCTTTTTCCATTGTCAAGACCAGCCTTACATTTTGTTTTGTGGTACTATTTGAATTCCTGAATTCTGACTCCTTCTCTGTTTGTTTTCTTGGATTTTGACCCTTGTCAGTCTTGACCTTTGGGATTTGTGTTTTTCTTCTTTCACTTGCCTTACATTCTGCTCTGCTAACTACTGATCCTCAGAACCTAAGGTTCTCTGACTTCTGCCTTTACCTTATTTTCACAGAACTTCTATAAGCTTGGGAACTTTATTCTCCAATTCCCTGAGAAAAAGCCTAAGGCCTAAATCAACAGTAATTGGAAAAAATGATTGAGAAGAATCATAGTCTTGCTAATTCTAGCCATGAATATATGCTGCCAAGTCATTCAACCACAAAACTATCAGGAAAAATGTTGAACAACTGTCTTCCCTCTTCTACCTGGCAGCTTTCAAGCGTTGTTTTTCTTCACATGTTCCACATACAGTTTCTAGACCCCACACCTTTACAATCACCCTTCCTGACCAATCTAGTTTACCAGTTAATTCTGAAAAGCTGCAGTACACAGACTTGAAAGCAGAAATGAGGCAGTGGGTGCAGTGGAAATGTTCCTGAACTGATCCATAACACCTAGGTTTTGGTCCCAGCACTACAGTTTACTGTGTGGCATTGGGCAAGCGTCAATATAGCTGAGTGTCTGGCTCTCATCTGTAACATGAGCTTAAGAGCTACCCTAATATTGTGAGGACCAAATAAGGTAGTGCTTGGGAAAGAGCTCTGTGGGTCACAGCTCCCACCTTAGGCATTTCAACTTCCCTCTCCCTGAACTGCTTTCACACTCTTCCATATTAGCATTCCTTGCTCCCTTGCCTCTCCTGTCTTTACTCAAAAGGCTCCTGCTTATTGAGCCCTTTCCTGACCACTGTATTTAAGATCGTAACCAATCCCTTACCCTGTCTCTCCATTTTACCTGTGCTTTTTTTGTCAGTTGTGTTTATCACAATCAATCTGACATAGTATATATTTTACTTATTTATTTTGTGACTTCCCCAGCTAGAATGGAAGCAACATAAAGGCAGTAATTCATCTGTTTTCAGACCTGCTATATTCTTGGGATGTAGCAAGTAATTAATAAATACTTGTTGAATGATTGCCATCATGTTTATGTTTCTGATGTCGTCTAACCACCAAAAAACATGAGATGCTTCCCCACCTTTTTTTTTTTTTTAACAGAAGAAAATTTATGAATTGTTCTTTTAATATTGCAATTTCATAGATTAATTGGTCACTCCATTAATTTCCTTGTGTTGCAGGCATATTTGCTGACAAGTTATCTGTTCTAGACTCCCTGCAATGAAATGTTAAAATTTTCAAATTCAAAAATGTTAGTGACATTGAAATATATAGTTTGTTATCACTGGTTTCTTTTTCTTGTGATTCGAGGTCACAGTTTGGTTAGTAAACACGTAAATTTTTATTTTAAAGTCATAGAAAATCCTTGACCTTATTTATGTGCTCAATGTAACCGTTCATTGTCTTAATTTCTGATTGGCCATGTATCTTATAGACATTAAGTTACAAAACCTTTGTTTCAAAGTGATCACAGCACCAGGTAATTGACTATTTCTGGGTTAATATGGTTTGTGGAGTTGGTAGATGAAAGAGAAGGAACAGGGGGAGGAAGGCATAAATGCAGATGTGTTGAGGGCCTCCAAATAGGAAATTAGTTAGGGCCAGAGGGGTTCTAGGCATTTCCACTTGCCTCCCAGCATGACTGGAGTCTAGGAAACCTGCCTAGATAGAGTTCTCAGGATTGGGTTAGGAAAACTTCATTCATCTACTTAAAGAGGGCTGCAGGGTTAAGAATACTTGGGGCATAGGGAGTGCTGAATTTCCAGACTGCTGCCTTTCTTGGCTTTAGTGACATGCATATCTAGTTAGCTGGCTTGGGAGAGGCCTGTGTGATCTTAATGGAATAAAACAACTGAAGTCACCAAACATCTGATTGTAACAGGTGATCTGTCTATTGGCAGACAAAGAGGGAAGAATTTTTTCACAGTAAAAAGTGTCTTGGTATGTAGGAAAAAAAAAAAAAAAACACTTTCCTTACCCAGGAGGGTTGACTCTAGACCTATGAATTATTGACACATGCTTTTTTGTTGCTGAAAGTTTGCACATCTCCCCAGATCAAATAATGCTGTTAATAGTGCTGTGTCAAGCTGTTCTGAATTTAAGTCTGCAGCATCATGTTTGACAGGGTGCCTGAAAAATCCCACAGTGGCTTATTTAAACTTATTTGTAATTTTCTCTAAAGTGTATTTAAATCATAAGGGGCTTTCAGCAGAATGCTATAAACCTCTCGGAGCAAAATACCAAAGCATTGCAAATATCCTTGGCACAGGAGAATAATGACCCAATGAATGAATGAATGGTTTATCTACATTCTGTTTTAAATAGGGGGTGTATGTTTCAGAAGAATCTTTATTTGAGGTAGATGCATGAAATGTCTTTATGATTTTGCAAAATGTATTAAATTAAAAGAATTTAATTTCACCGGGAACATCAGGGATACAAGGTCAGTGCAAACTTTGATAATAGCAATCATGATAGAAGGTTTTGTTAAGTAAATAATTACATTTGTTTAAAGAAGTAAATGTTTGGGCACAGAGTTGAATAATTGTTTTTCTAGCTACACAATAGCTGCATTTTGGCTTTGAACTTACTAATTGTGAGTCAAGGAAGGCATTGATCAAGGTAATGATTACACTAAGAAAGGGTAAGAAAAAACAAAATGAAGAATTATGTGGTTCAAGGAAGTTCCAACACTCATTTCTCCCCTCCAGATAAATAGTGTGATAGTATAGTCAGAGTAGTAGTACTAGTACTAGTAGTGATATGAATAATAACAATTCTTGAGTGCCTGTCATGTTCCAAGTACTATCCTAAGTGCTTTTCAACCATGATTTTAAGTTAAAACAATCCTATTAGATTGCTACCAATATGTACGTTTGTCTTATGGATGAAGTGACATGTTAAGAAGTTGCTGGATTCAGCCTCCAGGCCTTCTGGTTCTGAAGGCTGGGGCTCAGCCCCTCTGCTACACAATTCAATTCAGAACATACCTACTTATTCAGACCACCTTTGTGGAGGAGTGAAGAAGAGGATGTGACATAGTCCCTGACCATGAAAGAACTTAATTCCACTGGAGATAAATGGCAGAAAGCAGGTGGTAATTGGTTGAGAGCCAGAGTCAATGGTTCAGGTGATGAGTGCACCCACAAGAGTTGAGAGAGGAAAAATCACTCTGGGCTGAAATGGTCAGAGAAGGCTTCCTGGAAGAGGTGGGCTTTGGTTTATGCCCTAAGTGCTGAGTAGGCTTTTCCACAACAAATTTAGTGTTGTGGTTCTGATATTTTATGAATGGCACCCTGATAAAATCCTATTCTTGCTCATGGTTAAATGTGTTTTGGGACATCTTTTAAATAACTCAAATATGTGTGTACTTTTCACTGTTGCAGTTCACTTCTGAACATAGACATATTGCTTATCCTTTCTAAAATAAATAAGTAAATAATATTAGCTTATTAACAGCATCTATTGTATATATGTGGAAGAAGCAGAATTCAGTGTGGTGTTTAGGTGGAACTGAAGGGTAGTGTTCTGCTGCAAAAGAGAGAGCAATGCTTTAAAAAGACAACTTTCCACATCTTTCTGTAACACTCCAATAAGTGCTTCTTTCCTTCAGCAGTTGTGTTGGGCTTGTCTACTCCTTCATGTGTTATTAACATGAATTTTTTATGCAACTCCTGTCTTTGAGCCCTTGCAGTTAACTTACATTTAAGATCATTCAGTGATTCTGAGGTAAGAGCTCTCCAGACAGAGGAAACAGTAATTGCAAAGGGCTTGAGGCAGCAGCCAGCCTGCCATGTGTGGCTGGAGTTTAGTGAAGGACATAGAACAGGGAGGGAGGTGAGGCTGCTTGGAGGGCTGGGGGCTGATCATTGTTGGGTTTTGTGAACCTCCATAAGGTCTTTGAATTTTATTTATGGGCTGCCATGGGAGAGAGTCTTAAAGGAGAAGTGATATAAGGCAATTTACATATATACAGGGTGGTCTGGTTTGGAAACACTGAAGACCAGCAGTAGTGATAGCAGCAGGAGCAGTTAGGCTACTAGGGCTATAATTGGGGTTATGATGAAAAGTAGGTTGGATTTGGAATTTTAAAAGTGTAGTGCATAGTCATTTGATAGAAGCTGTGATGAAGGTGGGGGCTGCAGGAGTCACATTTACCCATTTTAAGTTTGAGATGGACGTTTGTCATCCAGGTGGCTATAGTTCATGGAAGAAGTCTGGTGTTTGGACTGGAGATAAAGATTTGCAAGTCACCAGTGATGCTAATTAAAATCTTGGGAATCCATCTGGGGTGTGTAGAGAGAGACTAGGAGCCTGAGGGTGTACTTGGACAGGCTGCTGTCTGTCTGGAGAGATCCTTAGCTTTGAGAGTGGAGGTCAGCAGCACCTCACCTTCCCTGCCCACTTTCCTGACCTCCCATTCAGGCACAAATCCAAGGCAGTTTGCTCCAACAGCTCATGGCATCCACTGAGAAAAATGAAGGGAGATTACACAATTTGCAGGAAGCTGGGATTTTAAACTATTTAATTGGGAATTGGGAGGCAGGGTATTACAAATAACATTTTTTCCCCACTGGTTTTCCTTCTTACTTATTTTTCAAAAGCCAAAAAAATCTCATTGTTGTCTGATTTCATTATTTCCCTAGAGGCCTTCATGTCTGTGAAGATGAAAATCTTCTAGGTCCTATTTACTTGGAGCCCATTGTCTTACAGAGGAGGAAAGCAAATCCCTCCAAAACCCCCAGAGAACTGGCACCCGTGTCACAGGTGGGTCCCATCAGTCACACATCTGCCATGGCCCTGGAGAAGTCTTAAGCCACACCTAGAGCTCCCCCTGGGCATGCCAAATGTAGTAGGGGTGCCACCTGGCTTTCCTGGGCAGAGTCCTGTCCACACTCAGTGCAGGCGAAGGGGCTGGAAGCTTGCAGGCCTCGTGGGCCTGGAGATGCCATCTGCCCAAATGACTTGCCACAGTCAGGAGGTGGGGAGGTGGGTTGGACAGTGGTGGATGCAATCTGTGGGGAGGGCCTAGCAGTTGGACCACGGCTACACTGGTTATTTCATCAAGCTTTGGAAGAGTGGAAGGAGCAGGTACCGGTGAAGCAGATGAAGAGGGCCCCCTGCAGCTTCTGGTCCATGAAGGCCACTGGGTGCTCCCATTTCATGTGATGCTCCAGGGGGAGGAGAGAGGGAAGGGAAAAAGCAGGAGGGGAGAGAGGGAAGAGAATAGAGAGATGGCAGATTCGGTGTGGGGGTAGGCCTGCAAGAGTCTCCAGGAACTCTCCCAGCCCCAGAATCATGACAGAAATAACACTGAGTGCTCACTCTGTGCCAGGTTCTGTGCCCCTGCTGGACACTATTGGATATATTTTATAAATGAGTATACTAAGGCTTAAACAACTTGCCCACAGTCATGAGGCTAGGAAGTGAAACTGTGGAGCCAGGATAGAATCCAGAGAGTGATGGTCCAACAGAGCCAGACTGCCTGGCTCTACCACTTCCTAGGCAAATACAGCAGTTTCCTCACCTGGAGAATGGGGTAATAACATTATCTACTTCATAGGGTAGTTGGAAGGAATAAATGCGTTCATTTTTATACAGTGCTTAGAGCAGTGCCTGGAGAATACATAATAAGTGCATGGGAATGGTTTGCAATTATTAACTACCAAGAAAAAGAAAAATAGCCCCACATCTCGGATCTGGTCTGGTACTCACAGCTAGGTCTTGGTTTTCTCTTGTTGAATGTACACGATTTCACCGAACATAAACATCAGGCAAGACCGTGGTGTGACTGGGATGAATCAAGATAAAAACAAGACCACACCAAAATCATGTCTGAACACACATCAAAACAAGAATGTTGTCCTAACCACAAAAATGACCACCATCTCCCCTGTTCTGGCTAATATAAGTAACTGCTGCTGCTTTACCAATCATAGCTTAAGCCTCATTTTGTTCCTACCTCCTTCTAGATGAGATTTACTAAGATATCCAATCAAAGAATTGCCCCTGCTTTCCTGACAGTATCTGATCCAGAGCAAAGCTCTGTCTCCTTGACCCCTCCCCAGATTTGTCTAATGCTAACTCAAATCCGATAAAAGTCCTTTCTCACACCCTCTTACTGAGAAAACCCATACTTCTCGTGGTGTGCATTCTTGCTTGTTGCAATAAGCATTAAGTACAACTAGCTGTTTAACTAAAAAAAAAAAAAAAAAAGAAAAAAAAAAGAAAGCATAAAGAAAAATACAATACCAGTGTACTCACTTCCCAGCTTAAGATGTAGATTTTTACAAGACAGCAGAAACTCCTGTGTACTCCCCCGGACCAATTGCATCTCTTCTTCCCCTACAGAAATAATAGTACTAAATATGGGATTTGTCATCCCTATTTGTTTCTTTTGCCTTTTCTACATCTGGATATATTTCTAAGCAATGGATAGCACTTTTTATATTAATTGTATGAAATTATATACACTTTAAGTTTGCTTTTTTCTTTTAACTTTGTTAGATTCATTCATTTTTATGTATGTAGCTCTAGTTCATTCATTTTCACTGCTCAATAGTATTTGATTGTATGAATACTCCAAATTTAGTAATTTTATTGATAGATATTTAGGTTATTTGTAATTTTTATTAAAACAATGAAGCTGTGAATGGTTTTGATCATGCTTTTTTATGTATATATGTGACATACTTTTTATGTTTTCAGACCATTTTCTTCCCTTTAGTTTGAATTGCTTGGTCAGATATTTTGCACATTTTTTCTAATAGATTACCTTTTCTTTACTGATTTATGGATATTTAGATATTATGCATATTTACTATTTATTGATTATATGTGTAATAAATATCTCTGCCTAGGCTTTTATTGTTTTTACTGTCTTATTTTAAAGCAGTTTTTTGACGTATACTCACTTACCATACAATCCATCCAAAGTGTACAATCAATGGCTTTTAGTATAAAACACAATTTTGCATTCATCACCACAATCAATTTTAGAACATTTTCATTACTCCAAAAATAAAAATCTCATACCCCTTAGAAGTCACCTCTCAATCCCTCTATTTAATTAGTAGAATTTATCATTTTTTTCTCCTTTAGCATTTATACTTTGTGTGTCTAGTTTAAGAAGTCTTCAACACTCTGAGGGAAAATTTTTAATTTATAAGTGCTCCTTACGGCATTTCAGATGGTCAAGATGAAAATATCAAGCATGACCACTTTTCAAAAATTGAGAGTCAAAATTGATTCATACTCTGTTAACAAAACAGAGCCCATTATTGCATCACAGCTATTGTATATATAAATTTTCATTTCAAACTCAATATTTTGTTTTATAAAGATGAGAATTTAGGGAGGGGGAGCCTTGGTAAAAACAAAACAAACACCAATTTAAACAGAATTCCGATTATGAGTGGATTTATTAATAAAAAGGTTTTCATTTACAGAAAAGTGTTCATTTCCACATGTGTACATTCCTTCTTGTATAGAAAGCTCATGGTAAACATGAGTAATTCAAAAGGGCCAGCACTGACCATAATGAAGGAGGAAACAGCAGTCGTAGATAAAGTTTCAGTGGAGTGACCCTGACTTGTTTCATTCCCTTGACTGTTCTCATGAGTGTTTCAAGTTTTTTTGCTTACCATCATTATGCTTTTTTGATAAGTTTGATTTTAGTTGAATATAATAATTTAATGGTCTCAGTTACAAAATCACAGAGGTTATCAAGTATGTAGCTTAGAAGCTGTACTGCTTTTGACAGGTTGGATAGTCATTGTCCAGAATTCTGGAAATCTTACTCTATTTCTTGAAACCACTCAGAAGTACAAGGACTTACAAGGACAAATCCTTTTCAAAACCATGGGTTTATCTCCTGCTGTCTCTTCTTTACATAATGGCCTCAATTATTTGTTTTATCTTTATTTTATAATCACTAATCATAAATTATAATTATGTTTTATGAAAATATATGAAATAGTTGGTTATAATAATAAAGATTAAATTACCACTGGATTTCAGAAGAGAATAGAAAATTCTAATATGGCCTTCATAAGATTCCTAAGTGAGATTGTATGCTTTGTAGTAAAGCATACATACATAAGGAAGTTTGCTTCTGACATTCCAGACATTTTCTCCTTAGAAACCAATTCAATATGAGTTTAAAAGCTTGTAGGTCAGGGGACCTAGATGATATGGTTAGGATGACTTCATGGTGTTATCTTTTGTACGTTGACTTTGATAAAATCTCTTCTGATTGAATTATGCTTAATTTTAAATTATTTGAAAATTTTCTCTCCCTGTCCCTCTTTAATATTATGAACTTTAAAAAAGAAAGAAATGTGTCTTTTTCATCTTTGAACAGATTTGCCAAAGTGCTACCGATACTAAGTTCCAGAAATGGCTTGGCTTTTATAAAGTGGATTTATTTGCGGTAAACGCTTACAGTTCTGAGGCTGTGAAAAGTACAAACCAAGGCACTATAAGAGTTGCTTTCTGGGAAACGGATGTGGCTCAAAAGGTTCGGCGTCCGTCTACCATATGGAGAGACTGGGGTTTGATCCCTGGTACCTCCCGGTAAAAAATAAATAAATAAAATAAATAAATAAATAAATAAATAAATAAATAAATAAATAAATAAATAAAGGAGAAAATGTATCAATTGGGATGCAAAAAAAAAAAAAAAAGCTTTCTCACCAAAGTCAGCTACTCTTGATCCTGTTGTTCAGACATGTGGAAAAGCAAGATGGCTGCCCATCCCTGCTGAGGTCTCAGCCTTCTCCTTCCAGCTCACTGTCTCTCAGAGCCCAGCTCCCAGAACTCAGCTGTGAGCAACTGGAACTAGGGCTTCTCTTCCTGGGCCTCTTCTATCAATTCTGGCTGCTCTGTTTTCTTCCTGAGTTCAGCTGTAAGCTGTCATATAGCAGGGCTTATCTCCTCTTAAGCTGCTCTGTGGGCCTAGCCTCTTGATGGCTTCATGCTTAAGCAACCCTCTAGTTCTCTCTCACATGACAGGATGAAAAATCGTGGCTTCTTTTTCCTGTGTCTGTGTGCTTCCATTTATATCAGACCCAGCAAGAGGGTAGAGACTCAACCTCACTGACATAGTCCAACTGAAAGGGTCTCACCCCCACAGGACTGGATTAGTTCAAAACACCAACTTTCTCTTTTTGAGATTCATAAAATAATCTCAAACTGCTACAAGATTCTAGCACAATTTTGGCTTACATTGTGGTTACCACTCACAATATGTTTGTGGAACTGAATCACTGCCATTGAGTGACTATATATCCAAATGTAATGGTTATTAGAAGGTTGATCACATGCTTAGACTTGGTGGGTAAAAATATAAGATTAAAGGACTATAGTGCAAGTTATTTGAACTTATGGTTAAGGCCTTTTAATTACTTTGCTCTTCTTACCCAAGAAAGGTTCTATGAATACATGACATTTACAATTGACTTTAAACTAAGATAATTGACACCCAATTGTTTAAAAATATTTATCTTGGCATTACTCCTACTACAAAAGTAAATTCATAATATTTTATATCAGCCTGTCTTATAGCTTCAGTCACTACTTGTACAATTTCTCAAATCCATATCTTTTCTGTGCTCCAGTCTTGTTTTCTCAATTCCTCAGTATATCTCTACTTTGCTGCCACACAGGTGTCTCAAAAACCAAAAGCCCCTCTTCCCGATTGACTGGGTTACTGCCTTCCCTTTATCATTCTGTGTCATCATCATCTAGAGAGCTGTGCAAGTTAGAAGCTTAGGGGTCTTTCTTGTTGCCTTTCCTTCCCTGATCTAATGTATCTAATGCATCACCCAGCTGTTTTGATTCTACTTGAGGTATGTCCTTCCTGTCCTGACATGTCTCTCCTACTGTGCTTGTCCAGGCTTTCTTGACATCCCAGGAAGTGGAATTATGGCAGTATTCTCTTAAAAGAGTTTCCAATTTTAGTCTCCTCAGCAATCTATGCACATTCATCTCAGCTTCAATAAGTTATCCTTCTAAAGTCTAGATCTGAGTCCTGAGCCTATAACATATATATATATCTCCTATAACGATGTAGAGTAAATTATCTTTAGCAGGACAAGTCTTTCATCTCAAAAAGACATTCTTTTGTTATGTGAATATTTAAGTAAGCCCCTTAGGGTGAAAGGATCAGCACCCTTGAGTAACTGTAGATGTTACTCAAGAAGCAAGGTCACTGAGCAAGGTGCTCTTGAAACCAGATGGAGAAGCCTAACATTGGACTTTAGTTTTATCTCAGTGGCAGTTCCAGCTTAGGGGCAGAACTGAATTGTCCAAGAGGGGATTTGCCATGTTGGAGGCTTAGAAGTAGGAGTGCAAGAGGGGCAGGAAGGGACAGAGGGAGGGCTATCAGTCTAGATAAAGAGACAAAACTGAAGAAGCTGGTAGCATGAGCATAGGTTGGCAGCACAGTGTGGTGGCTGGGAGCTTGGGCTCTGGAGTGAGCCCTCCTGGTTTCAAATCCCAAGCTCTATCGCTTTCCTACCTGGAGATCATGCTTGACTTCTATGACTTGGTTTCGTGAACTGTTGGAAGTTGTAATAGTGGTGTGTGCTTCACCATAGTGGTGTTGTAATTATGAAGTGAGTTGATACAGGTAAAGAGTGTCAGATACAAAGGAAACACTCATTAAATGTTGGCCATTATCAGTTCTTGGGAGGGGAGGAACAAACAGCTGCTTTAAGTAAGTTTTTACAATGCTGCACTTTGTGGGATACAACAGAATCTCTTCTCTCATTTTCAATAGTTTAGTCAAATCTGTATTCAAATTCAAAGTGGAATTTGCACTTTTTCCTGCAGTGGAGCTCTGGGTACAGCCTCAAGGTGGGTGTGTATTGCAAACAAAGGCACCCATCAGAAGTCTGCCATATGGGGATTCAGAGAGAATTTGAGATCTTTGAGAGATCGCATGATATAGGGAAAGGAGCATATGCTTTGATATCAAACCTGGGCTGTAGGATTAAGGATGAGTTTTTAAAATATATATGAATTTCAGGTTCCAAATCTGTTAAATTAGAAAAAAATATTTGCTATGGCAGAGAAGGGTAGAAGGTAGAAATATTTTCTTCACAAAGTTATTTTAAGATTAAATACAGGGAAGCGGCTGTGGCTCAATCAGTAGGGCTCCCGTTTACCATATGGGAGGCCCCGGGTTCGGTTCCCGGGGCCTCCTGGTGAAGGCAAGCCCGCCCGCACGGCGTGGTTAGCTGACCCAGCGAGCCCAAGCAGCAAGGGGGGGATAAATGAATAAATAAATAAATAAATCTTAAAAAAAAAAAAAAAAAAAAAGATTAAATACAATAAGATGTGATGAAACTGCCCTAGGTAGGTGTGTATCCTGTTAATTGTTTTATTCTTTGTTTAATTGTTTTAGGGCTGAAAATCACAACAGTTTTGGAACAGACTGTTTCTTAGAAGAAGTAATTCCTCTTTCCAATGTGGTATTATTTCCAGGAACAGAGAAAGGCAGTGGTTCTGAAAGTGTAGACCTCAGCCAGCAGCATCAGTATTAGCTAGGAACTTGTTAGAAATGCACATCCTCAGCTCATCCCAGATCTACTGATTCAGAAACTCTAGGGTTGAGGCCTAGGAATCTGTGTTTAATAAACCCTCCAGGTGATTCTTATGCAGGATCAAGTTCCAGAACCACTAGAGTAGGATAAAGTAGAGGGAAGCACTGATTGTGTTGTTATTACTTGTTCTGCTTTGTGTTCTCTGTGTTCATGATGAGCCACATTTCCATGAATTGCCTTTCTACCTTCTTGCTTTGCTTGGTCTTCCTTTGTCAGATTGTTTTCGTCTCTAGTTTTAGCCATGTGTGGTCAACTATTTTTGTTCATTTTTTTGTCTAACCATTCCTCATGTTCTTCCTTTAAAGGATTTGCCCTTGTTATTGTTGGGTGGAAAAATACTGGAACTACTAGGTTTCAGGTAGCCAAAAAATTGAGGGGACCTCTCTGCAGATTTACAGAGCTCTTTCTCCTTACTGGTCCCTCCTCTACAGTCTCTGCCTTGATAAATTCCATCTCTGAACTCCGACCTCTAGCTTCTCAGCTCACTGTTATCTCTAGGCTCTGTTGGAGTTCTATTTCCCTGGGCTATGGCCTTCAGGAAATAAGCTGGTGTCATTGTGGAGTTCACCTTGTTTTCCTTCTCTAGGGGATTTGCCTGTTATATATTTTTTATTTTGCTTTCTAGTTATTTCAGGTAGGGGAATAAATCTGGTCCTTGTTAATTCCATCTTGGCTAGAAACTCCTGTTTCATTGAGGTAAAAGTGACATACAATGAAATGGACAAGATTAAGCATACTATTGATGGTTCTGACAAATCATACACATACCTGTACATCTAATCCCATATCAAGATATAGAACATTCCCATCACCCCAGAAAATCCTCTCATTCTTTGTAGTCAATCCCTTTCTTATCCCTTAGAGGTAACATTATCCTTTTTCTGCCATTGATTAGTTCCTGTATTCTTCATGTAAATGCAACCTTAGAGTATATATGCTTTTGTGCAAGTGTTTATTCTCTCAGTATAGTATTTTTGAGATTCATTGACAGTATTGTATGCATCAATACATTCCGTTTTATTGCTGAGTAGTGTTCCATTGTATGAATATTCCACAATTTGTTTATTCCCCTATTAATGAATGGAATATTTCTGGTTTATAAAGTTGCTATAAATATTCTTGTATAAGTCTTTTTGTGACATGTTTTCATTTGTCTTGAGTAACTACTTAGGAGTGGAATTGCTAGACCAGAAAGAGGTATATGTTCTACTTTATAAGAAAGTGTGAAACCTTTTCCAAAACTGGTTATACTATTTTGTACTTCCATCAGTTATCACTGGGGATTGACTCATGCCCCCCACAAAAGACATTGTATTAGTCTGCCAAAGGGGTGCTGATGCAAAGTATTAGAAATCTGTTGGCTTTATAAAGGGTGTTTGTTTGGGGTAAAAGCTTACAGTCACAAGGCCCTAAAGAATCCAGCTCAAGGTTGCTTTTTCACCAAAGGCCATTGCTACATGTTGAAGCAAGATGGTTGTTGTTCTCTGCCTGGTCTCTCCTTTCCCTCTGGGCTTCCAGCTGTTTCCCTCCTGGTTAGGGTTCATCTCTCAGGGCTTCCTATATCCAGCTTCTTCCTAATCTCAGCTGTAAACTATCAGGCAAATGGCTCATCTCTCCCTGGGGCTGCAGGATCAAAAATGACAAAAGTTTTCTCCTTTTCCGTGTGTCTTCTTGAGTGAGTGTCCATTTATATCGGCCCAAAAGGGGGTGGAGACTCAACCTGAATCACGCCTTACTGACATGGTGGAATCAAAGCTAATCTTAAAGGTAATTTAATCAAGAGCCCCTAAACTGAATCCAATATAATCAAAGGGTATTACAACCAGAGGAAAGATTAGTTTACAGACATAATCTTTCTCTTTTTGAGATTCATGAATAATCTCAAACTGCCACAGACATGTTCACATATTAATCCACATTCCTGTGGATGTGAACCCACTTGTAAATAAGACCTTTTGAAGATGTCATTATTAGTTAAGGTGTGGTCATATTGAATCAGGGTGGATCTTAATCCCTATGACTGTAGGCCTTATAAAGAAAGGGACTTTGGAGCAGTCAGAGAAAGCTACAAAAAGAAACCATAAGAGCAGACACCAGGAGAGTGAGATTGTCATGTGGTGGAAGACAGCAACCCTAAGGATTGTGGCAAGCCAGCACCGGAAGGCTATATAGACTTTAGGGAGAAAGCCTGGCCTTGGCAACATCTTGATTTTAGAATTTAAAAGAATTATTTTAAACAAATTCTTGTTGTTTAAGCCAACCCATTTTGTGGTATTTGTCATAATAGTTTGGGCGAACTAAGACAGCTATGTATAAGAACCCATTCCATAGAGTTCTTAATTTTAGCTCTTTTTGTCCATGTGAAGTGGTTCCTCATGATTATAATTTGCATTTCCCCATTTAGTAATGGTGTTGAATACCTTTTCACATACCTTTTGACCATTTCTTTATCTTCTTTAGTGACATGAATTTGTCTTTTGACCATTTTTAATTGGATCATTTGTCTTATTTTTAATGATTTGTAGTTCTTTGTAAAGTCCATACACAAGTCCTTTGTCAGATATATATAATATGTTCTTGCAATTTATAGTTGCATCATTCATTTTCTTAATGGTCTCTTTGATAAGTGCTAGGCTTAATTTTGAAGTCTAATTTATAAGTTTTTCTCCAACAGTTAGTATTTGAAGTATTGAAATTTAGGCATTCTCATATGTTATCATTTAGTTTTAGTTTTTACATTTACGTACATGATTCAATTAAATTTACTTTCTGTGTAAAGTCTGAATATGTGTCACTGTTAATTTTTTCCACATCTTTAATTGTTCTAGGACCCTGTATTGAAAAGACTTTTGTTTCCCAACTGCCACTGCCTTTGTTAAAAATCAGTTGACTGTACAACTGTGAATCTATTTCTGAATCTTCTCTTTTGTGCCATTGATCTATATGTCTATCTTTATTCTAATAATATACTGTCTTGATTGCTGTATCTATATATTATATATTAAGGATTGTAATTAAGTAGTTTAGTTTTTCCAGCTTTATCTTTCTCAAGATAACTTGACTATTTTAGTTTTTTAAAAATTTCCATTTATAGGTCAATTTGGGGAGAGTTAAAGTCTTAATAATACTAATTTATAATCCATAAACACTATTTCTCAGTTTATTTATGTTTGATTTTATTTGACAACATTTTATAGTTTTCAAGGTAGAAATCTTTTACCTCTATTGTTAAATTTATTCCTAATTATTTTATATTTTTATTCTAATGAAAATAGAATTTTATATAGACATAGAATAGAATAGATTTTTGTATATTGACCTGTGTTAAACAATCATATTGTATGTTTATGAGAATTTTACTTTTTCCTTGCCATCTGTATGCCTTTTTAATTCTTTCTGTATTACACTGACTGTTACCTCCAGTACAATATATAATAGAAATGGGAAAAGTGTATATCTTTGTTTTGTTCCCAATTTTTTGGACAACACATTCAATGTTTTGTCATCAAATATGTTAGCTGTTAGTTTTTGTTCATGTCCTTTATCACAGTGAATTCCCTTCTATTTTTAGTGTGCCAAGAGTTTTTTTTATTACTGATGGGTTTGATTTTAACTGTTTTATGAAATTATTAAGATACTTATATGTTGCTTTTATAAAATTGTTCATATGTTGATTTACAGTGATTGCTTTTCTTAATGTTAATGCATTCTTGCATTAATGGGAAAAACCCCCTTTGGTCACGGCAACTTTCTTTTGGAGTCAATTTGCTAGAATTTTGTATAGGGATTTTGAATCTGTGTTCACAAGAGATATTAGTTTGTGCTTTTTTCTCTTGTAATATGGTCACAATTTTGGTATCAGGTTTATACCAAATAAAATATATGCACTCATCCCCACCCCATATCTAATAATACCAATATGTATATCAAATTATAAGACAAAGTGCGGTGTGTTTCCTCCTTTTCAGTTTATCATAAAGAATTGGGTTGTGTTCCATCCTTTACTTTTTGAAATATTTTATGTAAACTTGCTGCAATTTCATCTTTGAGTAATAGAATTTACCACTGAAACCATCCATCTAGGCATGGGATTTGTGTGCGTGTATGGCAAGGTTTTTAATACAAATTCAATTTCTTTAATAGATGTAGGGTTACTTGGATTTTCTATGTCTTCTTTTGTCAATGTTGGTATGTTTTTTAAGAAATTTGTTCATTTCATTTTAGATTGTCAAATTTATTGGCATAAATTGTTCATAATTTTTACTTTATTACATTTTTGTCTGGAGGATCTATAGTGAAATCCCTTCTTTGATTCCTGATTTTGATGTGATTGGTGTTATTTCTCTTTTTGGTCTTGCTAAATGTCCATTAATTTCATTAATCTTCAAAAGAAAACAACTTTTACCTTTTTAATTTTTATTGTCTGTTTCCGATTTAAGTGCTTTCTGGTTTTAGCTTTATCTTTACCTTCTGTCTACTTCCTCTGGAAATCAATTTTTTAGTTTTTTAAGGTGGAAATTTAGGTCATTGAGTTTAAACCATTCTTCTTTTATTAAAAAAGCATTTATTAAAAGCATTTAAAGCTGTAAATAAATTTCCTTTTACAAACTCTTACAGCAGCCTCCCTCACATACTGATAAGTTGTGTTTTCATTATCATTCAGTTTGAAATATTCTCTAAATTCTAAATAAATTAGAATTGTGTTTCTAGACTTTTCTAATGATTTTTGTTGTGGTTTGAAGACATGTATAAGATATCAGTCTTTTGAAATTTATTGAGAATTATTTTGTGGTTCAGCATATAATGTATCTTGAATGTCTCATATGAGCTCAAAAAGAGAATGGATGCATTCTGCATTGATAGGGTATTATGTTCTGTAAATGTCATCACATCAGGATGTTTGGTAGTGTTTTTCAAATCTTCTGGGCCATCATCATCATCATCATTGTCATTATTTTATTATTCAAGGTCTAGTTCTATCAATTATTAAAACGAAGTGTGTTAAAATCTACACATATCATTGTGAGTTTTTCTATTTTCCTTACATTATTTTAATACATTCATGTATTTTGAAGTTCAGTTATTGTTATGTGCATACACATTTAAAATTGTTATCATCCTATGACTTATCACTATAAAATATTCTTCTATATTTCTGGTAGTATTTCCTTATTATGAAGTTTCTCTTGTCTGACATTAATATAGCCTTTCCAGACTTCTTATGTTTACTGTTTGCATTTTCAGTTTACTTTCAACTCATCTTTGTCTGGAAATGACCTTTTAATCTACATATTTGCAGTTTAGCCCTTCAGACACAAATCAAATAACTTGGGTAGACTCTCTGGGTAAAAGTTTTATTTTGAGATAAATTACCACATATACATGTAATTTGATGATTTTCCTTTTAGATTTTCTTTTTCTGTAAGGTTTACTACTCTTACAATTTTCTTATAGTAATTAAAAGATCAAATAGATTTAGACACAGGAACCATGATGAGTTGAATATCTGAATTTCTTTTACAACATAAGCTACTTTGAGAAATATATTTCTGTGCTTAAAACAAATGACTTTAATTGATTATCCTGGAATAAAACTGAACCACTTTTGCAGCTAAGGCTATTTCCTGTTGTTTGAATATTCCATCTACTAGATGGAATAGATTAGTAATTTTACCAATAAAATAACGCTTTCATGGTCACAAGATGGCATAATAAAAAAGATTCTAAGAATTCTTCATACAAATGACAGCTGCCGCTGTTCTGCCTGTACCTTTCCACAGGCACCAGGCCTTAGTCCTGGCAGTGAAGTCATCATGAGGCTAATTCTTGAATTCTTTTGGAATGGCTTCAGGTGGGTCAAATCTGAATTTTAAGGAGGAAGGCAAGTTCTGACGTATGAGAGAAAAAGGGAGTTTGGCCAGATTGGGTGAACTTGCCTACGAAGAGAGGACAATAGTTTTTAGGCCACAAGGTTGCTGACTCTTTTGACTGTTACATGGGGGAAGTTGAGTGCTTTCTTCACATGTACAAAGTGCAGAGTTCAATACCTGGTACCTCCTTAAAAAAAGACAAATTCCTAGGGACCAGTAAATCCATCATTGTATGTTGGTCATAGGTGTTTTTTTTTTAAAGGGAGAGCTAGGGACCAGTTTCTGCTTGGATGACCTCCTTTGGTGCTGATTTTTTGCTGCCCCATAGGATGCTATGTTGATCTTTTGGAGTGGCCTGTAGTTTCTTCTGGTTTTCAATATAACTTAGGTGTTATAGAGGACTTACAGAGGGTACTCAGTGGGGCAGGGAGGAGGGTAGCATGGATCTTGTGAAATGACAGGCTTTTGGTGGAGAAGAGCATTGGCTTGATGTAGGTTGCAACTTCTGTGGTGTGAAGGTAGTTAAGGCTGTCACTATCTGACTGGAGTGGATGCTAGCCACAGAACCAGATTTGATGTCTTACCAACAGCACAAGCTATATTGCCTCTGTTTGTTTCTTGTCTGGAACAAGTTAAAAGTTTAAAGGTCTAAGCATGCAAAGGACATCATGTGCCAGAGGATTTACAGAATCAAAGTACTTGTCAGTGTTTGTGAAACTACATTTTCTCTTTTTAGTAGACTATTTTAGGCTAGGAAAGTAGACCTCCCATACATTTTGTTTTTGAAGAATGCAAACTGTAGTAGAAATAAATGAAATATTAGATTTACTTATAAAGAAAGCCATTGGAGAAGCCATAAAGCACTGTCAGTTGTTCTATGAAGTTTGTGGTTGTCTCATTTGTGAGATCTAATTGGTGAGACAAGAGAAGTAGGACGCTATTTTCACAAGTAAAAATGAGCCTTAAAGTGACTGCTAATGTGTATTAGAGTTTTATTCTGCAGTGTTGAAAATGTTCCAAAATTACATTGTGGTGGTTGTGGTACAACTCTGTGAATATAGTAGAAACCACTGAACTGTGTACTTTAATAGTATGTGAAATATATCTCAATAAAGCTGTAAAATAAAAAAGAGCCTTAAAGAAACCCTACTGAGGGGCCTGTGCTTTCTTAATTCTTATCTTTAGGATTACATGGGAATGAAGTCCAAGGGGGCATTACATAATGGTAGGTAAAAAAAAAATCTTATTTCCTAATGTGTTATATACAAAATGGTACTTCTTTGGATAGGGCCATTTACCCTTTCCAGCTATCTCTGAGCCACACCATTTCCCCATCTTAGTCTTCTGTTTCCTTTGAATCACAGGTGCTTGCCCAGCTGCTCCCGGGAAGCTGGCTGCCCCTGTCTTTCCTGGGATTGGCTGGACCTCTCTCAGTTTTCACTTCTGGTTGTTTCTTTGGTTTCTGGCTTCACCACATAGTCCTCCTCATTCTATGACAGATAACTTTTTCCACTTTCAGAGTGTAGCCTCATAAAAATCTAAATTTGTGGAGCTTATAGATTTAAGTAGATTTTTCAGACATTTTTTGTATATCCTATAAGAGCAATATATATGTTTTGTGATAAGGGTTATGCCCATACTAATGTGAGATACCAATGTAACCAGGAAACACCTGTACTTTTTAATTTTTAATAGTATTAATAATTATTTTAATTATTTTAAAATACACGTTCATTGTAGATGTCAGCACTCTTTTCCTTCTATGGATTTACATAGTGGAAGATAACTGCTGCTGATTGTACCATGTCTACATGAGCCTGCATCTCTGAATCAGTGTTGTTTTTGCTAACTTATAAAATACATGTGATGCATTTTTCCATGTGAAATTGTGCAATATTCCTTGCTAGAATGAAAGTGTTTCCTATGGCAAAACAAAGAAACAATGAGAAATTAAAATTGTGGGGGTATACAAAGGAAACTAAAACAGTGTTATGTGACTCTATAGACAATTAAAATCTAAAACTAGTTAACTCTTCTCCAATAGGAGGAAAATAAAAGATAGTTTTGATGGGAATGAAACAAAGGAAAAAAAAAAAGAAAGCATCCTTTTATCTTTACAAGCCTCCTGTTGTGTACACACTCTCTCTGCTGGAATGGGTTTTGAAGATCCCCTTAGTAATTAAAGTGGAGAGATTTGAAATCTTGAATAACTCCTGATTCTTTTCTATGAAATGTACATGATGTTAATCTGTTGAGCACTTCACAGGGTATGTGCTCAAACTACAACAATAATTAGAGAATTTGTCAGCTGGATCTAATTTAAAAATTACATCTTAGACCTTGCCTAAGCTTTACTATAATTAATTATCTCTAAAGTCTTGCAGTATCTTACTGTCTTGGCATTACCAGAGCTCTGCTATGCTCCAGACTGGTATTTGATACCATATTCCACCAGTATGCACCAATATGCTCCAATTGGCACACATTCCACCACCATATCACACGGGACTTCCTCCTGCACCCTCTTATACTCAGACTTCGTCTTAACATATTCATCTCAGTAAGTTAAATAATGCTCATTCCATGCCCTATAGTTTCTTGCTTTACTGACCAAGACAAGTATGTATTGTAGGGCTTACATAAGATAAAATATGGCTTTCTCCTTTATAGCTTACCTTCTGACATAAACCTGTATGTAAACTAGATGTTCTTTTTATTGCATTTTCTTTACTCAAGAATTTTTGGTTAAAGTTTAAGGGTATACTGTACAGAGGGATAAGTTTAGAGAGTGGACACACTGGAAGTAGTCAAAAAAGGAGGTATTATGGAAGAGAGACAGGTGTGAACTAATTAAGCCCTCCTCTTAAGCCATTTCCCCCAGGATGTAATTGACAAAGGTTTACTGACCAGAGCCAGGGTTGAGAGTTGCCCACACAGCTCTCTGCGATTGTATGATCTGTATGGATATACCCATTCATTGATCCAAGTAAGTATTTAATGAGCACTTCCTAGGAGCCAGTCAGTGAGTGTTCCTCGCATTGGGGTACAGTGGAGCATAACTTATTGGAAAGTTTTCTGCCCTATCTCCAAAATCCAGAGGGTCCTTGAGTTAGTGAAAGGAACACCAAACACAAGGAGCCTCTGGATGGGATGCAGGAGCATGTATCCACCTGGCAAACATGGAAAGGAATGAGTGTAATTTGAGGAAAGCTGATCAGGAAAGGGAAGTTAGAGACCTGAGAAGACAGAACTCATTTCATTAACTGTTTCCTCATTTCTGAAAGTGCTTTGACAGTTTAAAATTTCTGAATATGTTTAATGTGCTGTTCTTTCATTCTACGCAGTCTCTTAGCGGTTGTTAAATTGATGATATGTTTATAGTTGAAGGTATCTCCGAATTAAGGAAGCGATCTCTACAGGCTGGGGCTTCTCATCACAACCATGAAATGGTTGATACAGAGCTGTGAGGCTTCAGTCCAAAACCCATGCTCATTTTTCCTGTAATTTCTACTTTGAAAAATGAGGAACAGAGGGTATTTCTGTAGAATCAGTATTAAGGCGTTTTTTTCTGTCTTATGTAGTATGTTTTATAATGCTTATTGAAGAAAATTTAGAAACTATATAAAAGTATATATAAGAAAATAAAATCTTCAGTCTTCCTCAACTCATAGTCAATGGTTGTTTGTATTTTGGAGAATATCTCTAGTCTGTCTTCCTCTCTCTTTCTTCCTTCTCTCCCTCCTTCTCTTCCTCTTATCTTCCCTCCTACCTCCCTCTCTTCCTCCCTTCTTTCTGTCTCTAAATCTATCACTATATCATTTTCTATCTATCTGTGGATATGTTTTTTTTTTTTTTCAAATTTGTTTTTATACTGCCTGTACTGTTTATGTTCTACTCTTTAGTTAACATTATGTGAGAAATATTTGCCCATAATTTAAGTATTTTCAAAAATATATTCAATTCAAATTTCAGGATATGTCACAATCTAATTATTGCTCCTCTATTAGATGTTGAGGCTGGTGATACTTTTTTTGGGAGGGTAATTATAAATAATCCTATAAGATCATCTATGGGCATAAAGTTTTATATGCAGCTCTGATATTTATTTAAGATAAAATATTAGAACTTGTATTGCTGGGCCAAAAGGGCATAAATATTTTGAAGGTATATGATACATATTAGGGAAATATTTCCCTGAATGGTTTTCCAATTTAAACTCTCATCAATCTTGTATAGGAGTGACCTTATAGTATTCTTATAGAATTTTCATCAGTAATCTTGAAGATGAACTAATTTTAGAATTTAGGATTATAATTCAAAACAGTTTTGACAGTTCAGAGAATTGGTTAGTTGATAGCAAATTAAAGTTCAGTAGTAGAGGAAAATGAGGGCAAGAGAAATAGGGCAGATAAAAATTGCCAAAATTTTGTTTGCAAAGTAGCTGTTTCTGCATGCATTGTCAGGGGTCATAGGGAATGCTGCTAGATTTTTCTGTAGCCCTGCAGGGGCTTTGTTATGGTAAGGTCTGCTCCCAAATGCAATGAAAAAGATAGTTCATTTGAACTGATGCTTTATTTTAAAAAGACTTAAAATTTTATACTGGAAACTGTTAAGAATTCAAATACACTAAATACTTTCTTGGGGAACATTGACTGTTCATTTTAATTATTTACTCTAATTATTTGAGCATAATTTGAATTTTAAAAAGAATTCTGAAAGTTACTATTGATTTTTTTCTCAACTAAACAGAGAATATGTTTGGGAAGCTCACTATTTTTTTTCCATGAAATTTAATTGGAAATAGAATTATCATTACCTTGCAAATGGTACTTTGAAGATATAAATATTGTCCTAAAGTTTAAAAAGACACATATTTCAAATAAAATCATGAGACAACAACTTAAAACGTCTAGTTCTGGTTGGTTGTAGTGCTGTGACTGTTTTGAATGTGATTTATATCATACAAGCCAGTAGGTAGCGTGTCTCTTAGCAAGTGTTCCTGCCCATTGGTAGCACAATTCTAATTAACATTCACACCAGTGACCCTGGGAAACTTACCATCCAGAAGGACTTTATAATTGATCTTTTTCTGATGATTGATATTCAGCATGCTGTTAAGGCTATTAACAGATCACATACAGTGACTTAAAACTCAGAACATTTAATTAATCAGCTCGCTTGAATCAATTAATTAAATATCTGCAAGTTGGCAGGGAGTTTGCTGTGTTTTTATTATTCAGAGAACTTTTTCCTCTTGTGTTTTTTTCAGCCTAGACATGATAGAATGTCAGATCCTTTTCTAACCAAAACATCTTTAAATAGGTTAAGTGTTATTTTGTCCATTTAAAGATGTTTTGGTTAGAAAACATCTAACCAAACAGGCAGTCTTCCTTCTATAAGGGGGATCACCCATGTCTCTGCTCTGCATTCATGTTGCTTCTTGGAGAGCACTGAGTATATATGCTTCACTGCTCCCCATTGCTGACACAACAGATGGGGAATGAACCACCTGAATGAAATGGTTGCTGTGAAAGCTAAAACAAGTGGAGGTATGATTCTAATTAGTTTGTCTGTTTTAAGAGTATTTAGTCCTTGGTGTACTCAACAACTGTGGGAAGGTTAAAAAAATTGCAGCTATACTGTGCTTTTTGAATTTAGTTTTGTGAGGTGTATTTTTATGACTATATAGAACATTTTTTGCAGAAAATTAGGAGAATGTTCAGAATTATAAATAAGAAAATAAAAATCATTCATAATATAAGAAAATAAAAATCACCCATAATTCTAATTGTAAACCCTATTTACATTTTTGTATTTCCCATTTTTTACGTAATTTAGAGACCTGTACATACAATTTCATGTCATTCATCATATCATGAGCATTTCCCTATGCTATTAAAAAGTCTTTGAAAATCTTGTTTTTAATGGCTAAGTAATATTACTTTGTGGGGAGCTGATAGGGCTCAGTGGTTGAGCACTGACTTCCCACATACGAAGTCCCTGGTTCAATCCCTGACCCAGGTACCTAAAAAAAAAAAATTACTTTGTATGGTTATACTGGTGTTTACTTAGCTACTTAATTGTTGGTGCCAGTTTTCAATATTTTAAATAATGTTGTGATGAATATATTGTATACACTTTTTTTGTGTTCACCAATTATAATAAAATGGCATTATGTTACATATTGCATATTTTCAATGATAAATTATAGGATAATGGATAGGCATACGTTGTTGTGGGTGGGAATACATCTGAGAAGATTGTATTTGGTGGTGTATAAGCTGTTCTTTGAAGGATGCACAGTCAGTGCTTTGGCAGATTAGGAGACTTAGAGCATCCAAAGTGGGGAAGATTCATGAACAGAGATATGAGTGGGAATGAACTTGAACTATGTGTAGCTGTTTATGTGGGAGCATTTTGACCACAGTTGACAAATAGAATTGAGGAACTGAAGGAAGAAAGTTTGAAATGTGGGGCAAAGAATTTGAACTTGTGTTTAGTAGTATAGGGATGGAAACCAAGTTCCTGAATTTTTTGGACTACTGTACCTTTAATTATTGATTAAACATTTTTATTTAGCACATATTATGTGCAAAGCCCCATGATAGTCTAATAAAGCAAGGGGCAATAATGCAGTAGGGGATGATGATATTAAACCAGTGTGTGCAGTGTTCTGCCATGTTTTCTACATAAGCACAGACTGTGACACAATATTGGTTTGGAAAACTATGCTCACAGTAGTAACTGGAAATCTTTGGAGGCTCATAATCAGAACGTGATCCCAAGTTAAATGATGCAAATATTTAAAAGATGGTCCTCAATATGGATTGGAGGGGGCTGGTTAGATGCAGGATAGCAAGTAAAGGTCCGTTTAGGAACATAGGGTTGAGAAGCAGGGACCCTAATACTTAGCAGAATGGGTTGTAGGAGAGGAAGACCTTAAATTTAAATAAATAATATAAGTTAGCGATTCTGATTACTCAGTGGACTCTTTTCAAAATATAAAAGCCGCAAACCTACCCCAGATTTGCAGAATTAGAATTTTTGAGAGATGGGACCAGACACATATATACTTAAAAGGTTTCCTAGGTGATTCTGATTTACACCTCTGGTTAGAAACCACTAAATGGAATTAATTCCTGTTTTTTTCCCTAATTTTTCCTAAGTCAAATTGCTTGAACTACTATTTGAACCTTAATCAATTAATTAATATTAACATTAATTAATATTATTAATTAATATTACTATTAATACTTAATATGCACTTGTATTCATTTTTCTTCTGCATGTTTTTCTCATACTTTTTTCTGTTCCTGAGTATTTTTTTCTGTTACTTGCTACCAAGCTGTATGATAAACTTATTAATTAGTGTTAATTAGCAAAATCAATTTTTTGAGCAAATGAAATATACTGTAAAAGTTAAAAGGAATTTCTGTAATTTTTTTCTTAGTAAATGATAGAAACAAAAGCCAGGATGGATGTTCAGACATGGTATTTGAGAACTTCAAAGCTGGCCCTGGCCTTGGCAATTATCCACTCAAAACCAGCCGATAAAAGCAGCAGAGAATACACAGAGCACCTTGCAAGGGTGGTGTCTGGGCAGGAGTCTAAGTGGAGATCAAAAGTTGAAGCCTTGGAAGCTGAAGTTCTGCAATTACGTCAAAGACTTCTCCTGAGCAGGATTTGTTCAGGATCTTTTAAAAATGGTGAGTATATGAAATCAACTATCAACCTGTTTTTAGGCTCACAGTTAATTTACCAATTTATTATCAAGACTCCAAATTGTCCAGTTTCCTTGAAAATTGGGTTCTTCTTCTTGTCCTATATAGAATTTTTACTTCTAGCTATTCATTTTATTGTCACTTTCTAATGAATAGGGCTATATTAGACACTGGGTGAAGTTAGAGAATAAAATAGTGTAAATGTGAAGACAATATTTTAAGCTTATTGGAGAAATTCTTTTAAAATTGCATTAGTTAACCTTATTATTTTGCAATACATTTTAATTTTTCTTTTATATTAATTAATTCACATAGTAGTCATATATCCTGCTGTGCTATATATATGGGTGATGAGGACCCTAAAATACTGTCCTGGCCATTAAGTACCCACTATTCTGGCAGGGAAAACAGACCTATAAATAATTAATAGATCAATTGCGATAAATAGATCATTGAGATATTGACACAGTTCAGAGGAGGAAGCCATTCATCCAGTCTGGTTGGTAGGAAGGCTTCTCAGGTCTGGCCCTGAAGGGTCTGTCCGTTGTCAGTGAGATGGTCATAGAGCATCCAGAAGCAGCAGGAGCATGAACAAAGGAGTGGAGACAACAAGCCCTTCAGGGCAATGCTAATGCTACATTTCAGAGTGACCAGAACACCGACGACCATGATTAAAATTTCCTCTTTTAATCTCATTCTGATGTATATTCCAGTGCTGTTAATTATGTTCACAATGTTGATGAAAGAGCTGGGTAGTAGAGATGAGATGGGTTAAAGGAAGAAAGGTGGGTTGGGGCAGATTCAGAAGGGTCTTGAATGTCAGCCTAAGGAATACTTTACTGTATTCCTCATCAGTAAATTGAACATATAATATATGATCTCCACTTGTGATAGTAAAAGCATACACTATTAATAATTACACTAGGGAAGCGGATGTAGCTCAAGTGATTGAGTGCCTGCTTCTCACATATGAGGTCCTGGTTTTGTTCCCCGGTACCTCCTAAAAACAAACAAGCAAACAAACAAACGAAAAAGCCAACTCTCATTGGGGAGCAGATGTAGCTCAGTGGTTGAGTGCCTCCTTCCCATGTATGAGGTCCTGGGTTCAATCCCTGGTACTTCCTAAAAACAAATTAATAAATAAAAATATATAAATCAGGGAAGCGGCTGTGGCTCAATCAGTAGGGCTCCCGTTTACCATATGGGAGGCCCCGGGTTCGGTTCCCGGGGCCTCCTGGTGAAGGCAAGCCCGCCCGCACGGTGTGGTTAGCTGACCCAGCGAGCACAAGCAGCAAGGGGGGATAAATGAATAAATAAATAAAATCTTAAAAAAAAAAAAAAAAAAAAAAAAGA
>JAKSZT010054477.1:493817-517945 GCA_026826555.1 Tolypeutes matacus | reverse complement strand
ATATTTATATTTATATTTATATTTATATTTATATTTATATTTATATTTATATTTATATTTATATTTATATTTATATTTATTGTTATATCTTCTTGTTGAAATGTCCCCTTTATTACTATATGACTGTCTTTGTCCCTAGTAACTGTTTTCGACTCAAATCTATTTTATATAATATTAATATAGCTACCTCAGCTCTCTTTGGGTTACTGCTTGCATGGTATATATATTTTTCTATCCTTTCACTTTCAGCCTACTTGGTATCTTTGAATTTAATGTGAGTTTCTTTCAGAGAGTATTTAGTTGAGTGTATTAGTCAGCCAAAGGGGTGCTGATGCAAAGTACCAGAAATCTGTTGGCATTTATAAAGGGTATTTATTTGGGGTAGAAGCTTACAGGCACAAGGCCATAAAGTGTAAGTTACTTCCCTCACCAAAGTCTGTTGCCATGTGTTGGAGCAGGATGGCTACTGACATCTGCAAGGGTCCAGCCTTCCTCTTCTTTCCTCTAGGGCTCCATGGTCCCAGCTTCTTCCAGTATCAGCTGTAGGCTGGGATAAGTCTCATCTCTCCTGGGGCTCAGCTGTTCTGTTCTTTCCACAAGGTCAGCTGTAGACTATCTGGCTTCCTCTTTCCAGGGGCCTCTGCCATGTCTATGGAGCTATCTCTGCTCCCCTGTGTTCCTCTCCTCTGTGTTTACTTCCCAGGGCTCCAGTATTAAAACTCCAACCTCCCTTCTTGTGGTGCAGTTTCTCTGTGAGTTCCCGCCCACCAAGGGGGCAGGGGTTCAGCCTCCTACTGACATGGCCCAATCAAAGCCTTAATCATTATTTAATCAAGTAAAAGTGAAACCTCTGAATCCAATATAATCTAATATGCCCAGAGGAAAAGACGAGTTCACAAACATAATCGAATATCTATTTTTGGAATTCATAAACAATATCAAACTGCTACATTGAGTCATGCTTTTTTTTATCCATTCTGCCAATCTCTGCCTTTTGACTGAAGTATTTAATCTATTTACATTTAAAGTCACTACTGATAATACAAGTCTTTTTTCTGCCATTTTGCTATTTAGTCTTTTAAGTCTGACAGCTTTTTTTGTCTCTCACTTCCATTAATTACTGTTTCATACTTTTTAACTTACTGTTTGACCATATTGAGTGCCTTCTCATTTCTATCTGGATATATTTTTCATTGATTTTCCTTGTTGGTTACCATGGAGTTCAAATTTAACATTGTAAATATATAACAATCATATTTGTGTAGATACCAACTTAATGTCAGTAGCATGCACATATACGTTTCCTACACCCCTCCATCCTCCGACCTTTTTTGTACTTTTTGGTACTTGAAACTTATATATTTCTACATTGAACGTCCAAAATCTTAGATTTAACATTAGTTTTTATGCATTTTTATTTTAACACCTATAGGAAGAAGTAGAGTTACATACCAAACAATACATTACAGTAATACTCAAATGGTTACGTTTACCACAGGTCTTTAATTCTTTGCCACTTTTAACCACGGTCTACTGTCCTTTCCTTTCAGAATGAAAAATTCCCTTTAGCATTGCTTGCAGTCAGGTGTAGTGGTGATGAATTCCCTTATCTTTCATTTATCTAGGAATGTCTTAATCTCTCCTTCATTTTTGAAAGAAATTCTCACAGGGTATAAAATTCTTGGTTGGCAGTTGTTTTCTTTTAGCACTATAAGCATTTCAGCCCACTGCCTCTTGCCTTCATGGTTTCTGATGAGAAATTGGCACTCAGTATAATTGGGACTCCATTGTACATAACATTTTGCTTTTCTCTTGCAGCTTTCAGAACTCTCTCCTTCTCCTTTGCATTCAATAGTGTGATCAATATATGGTGGGGTATAATATTCTTCATGTTTATCCTGTTTGGTGTTCTCTGGGCTTCTTGGATGTGCATATTCAAGTCTTTTAATAAGTTTGGTAAGTTCTCTGTCATTATTTCCTTGAATCTTCTCTCTGCTTATGTCTCTCTTTCTTCTCCTTCTGAGACTCCCATATTGCGTATATTTGTAAGCTTGATGGTGTCCCAGAGTTGTCTTTGGCTGTTTGTCCTCCTTTTTTTTTTTTCTTTATGCTATTTCAATTGTATTGTCATCAAATTTGCTGATTATTTCTTTTCCCATCTCCAATCTGTTCTTGAAATCTTCTGGGAATTTTTCATTTCAGTTACTGTGGTATTCAATTCCAGGGTCCTGTTTGGTTCTTTTTAAAAATTTCTCTCTCTTTAATAAGATCCTCATATTGCTCATTCATTAGTTTCCTGATATAATTTAGTTCTTTTTCTATATTTCCCTTCATCTCCTTTGGCATTTTTAAGATAATTTTTTAAAGGCTTTGTTTGGTATGTCCACACTCTGTTCTTTTTCTTTGGTGTCTTCTGTATTTTTATCCTTTTCCTTTGGATGGGATACCTTTTCCTTTTTCTTTGCTTTTCTCATATATTTTTTGGTACACACTGTACATTTTAATAGTTTAAAATGTTAACTTTGGGATTTATTCCATGTAATGTTTATTTCTTGACTTTGTAACCCTCTGGTGATAAGAGAATTTTTCATGAACTTCAGCCTTTCTATCTGGATGTTCTGCTCAAGGCAAATGAAGTGTGCAGTGTTTTCTTGTCTTTCTAGTCCTCTCTCTTGTCCTGGGTTTTTGCTTGTTAGTTGTTTTGAAGTTTGGTTGTCCCCTCTATTTACTAGGAGCCAGACCTCCCTCTCCTGGGTGTTTGAAGAGGGCAGGCCTTTGTGCCAGACTGTCTGCCTCTATAGTTTCTTACACTTCTTTCATTTTCTGAAACTGTCTTTTGCCTTCAGGACTTTTCTGGGAGGAGGGGCTCTCCCAAGAAGACTTTCCCAAATCAGTCTTTCCCAGCCAAAACTGGGACAGGAAACAATGACTGGCATGCAGACCAGTTCCAGAGTGTCCAGTGAGAGCCTCTCCAACAATGCCCTAAAGCTAAACCTTACTGGCCTGCCCAGCAAATGCAGCCCTCCAATCAACTGTCCTTTGCAGCCCCAAGGAAGCGCAGTGTCTCGAAGCCCCTACCACCTCTGCCCTTGTCCTGGGCAGGTAGAAACAATTTATGCTGTAGTGTTTGCTGGTATATGTGGAAACAATGGCTGCCCTCAGTGCCGGGCCCCTAGTGACCAGAATTTCCTAATCAAAAACCATGATCTTTGATTGCCTGTAACTATTCTTGGTCTTCGGGAAGAGGATTTTTATGTCCCTTTTTGTCACTAGTGAGCTAGCCCGAGACTGGACCCCACTGTGGGCAATGAGCATCAGCATCCCCTGGGTGGGGAGAACAGTTTACTCTTCTTTACTGTAATTTACCAGTCTTTTCCTTCTATTCTTCTCTGGATGCTGTACAGTGTTCTTCTTGCCTCCACAGTGTCAAAAGAGTTGTTTCAGACAGTTTTTGCCTTCTTAATAGTTGTTTTGGTGGAAGACTGAGTTCTGAATCCTCCTACCTTACCACGTTCCCACAATCCTCCTAACTTTCTTATACATGGAACTTTTTTTGTAGCAAAAACGTTTGTATTCACTCATATTGTTACTGAGAAACATAATTGTGGTGATCTTTTAAAAATGTGAATCAGCTCATGCTACTTCTGTGTGTATAACCTTCATTGACTTCCTGTTATGCCTCTTGTGAGATCCAGTCTTTGAATTGCAGCCCATAATGCCGTGGGGTAATTTCACTTTATTCCCCTCTCCTACGCTCTTCCCTTTGTTCACTAGATTCCAACCATGATGGCCTTCCCCTAGCTCCTTGAAGGCTCTTTCTCACCTTGGAACATTGTTTTCTTCTCTTCAACTCTCTATGTAGCCAGCCTTTTCCCTTCCTAGAGGTCATTTATTCTTTTTATATGTATATATATTTTTATTTTTAAAGAAACTTTAGGTTATATAAATGTTACATCCGATACATAGGGGATTCCCATATACTGCCCCATCCCACACTTTCCTACATTAGCAATATCTTTCATTAGTGTGGTACATTTGTTACAACTGATGAACACATATTGAAGCATAGCTACTAACCATGGTCTATAGTTTACACTTTGCCCTGCTCAATTTTATAGGATTTTACAAAATGTATAATGACCTATATATTTCATTGCAATTTCATGCAGGAAAATTCCAGTGTACAAAAAATGCCCCCCATGTTACACCTTTGCTTTCCTCTCCCTCCCCTCAGGACCTTTGGTGGCCATTGTCTTTACATTAGTGATACAAATTCTTCCGTTGCTAGTTGCTAGGATAATAATAGATCTACTTTATGGGTGGAAACCCACAAAATAACTGAATGAATTTTGAATTCCCATCCTGGGAAGTCCTGCTACATTCTCAAATGTGGCAAGATTCCCCAGGTACATGGGCAGTGCCTAGTGAAGGAGGGCAGACCATTGTGCCAGGCCCTTGATATTGATGTTTGTGCTTATGGACCTTTTCTTATCAAATTGAAACTTAGCCTAGTGTATTAGTCAGCCAAAGGGGTGCTGATGCAAAATACCAGAAATCGGTTGGTTTTTACAAAGGGTATTTATTTGGGTGGAACTTACAGTTACCAGGCCATAAAGCATCAGTTACTTCCCTCACCCAAGTCTATTGCCATGTACTGGGGCAAGATGGCTGCCGTTGTCTACTAAGAGTTCAGGTTCCTGAGTTCCTCTCTTCCTGGGGCTCCGCTTCTCTCCAGGCTCAGGATCTGTGCTCGTTCCACAAGGCCAGCTTAGACTACCAGGCAAATGGTGTTGTCTCTCTCCCCGGGGCTTTTGCCATATCTAAGGGGCCGTCTCTATTCCTCTGTGTTTTGTTCCTGTGTGTTCACTTTCTGGGCTCCAGCTCAAAACTCCAACCTCCTTTCTCTGCAGTGTAATTTTATCCTACTGACATGGCCCAATCAAAGCCCTAACCATAATTTAATCATGCCCAGGTAGAGACCGGTTTACAAACATAATCCAGTATCTATTTTTGGAATTATCAAACTGCTACACCTAGTATTATGTATTGCCTAAGAGTTACCTCCTGAAAGCATCCTTTTTGCTCAAATGTGGCCTCTCTCTAAGATAAACTCAGCATGTAAACACACTACCTTCCCCCTAGCATGGGACATGACTGCCAGTCATGAGCCTCTCTGACACCAAGGGATTATTACCCAGTGCTGACTAGAGATGCCTCTGGAAAAAGACCTTGAGAAAAAGGGGGAAATATTAAATTCAAATGAGGTTTTATGGTGAAGAGATTTAAAAGTGAGTGTGGAGATCTTTCCAGAGGTTAAGCTTATGCACATCACAGCAGGATCTCATTGACTGCCACAGTAAACAGTGCCTCAAACAGCAGAGCCCCTGAGTACTCTAGAGACATCCAAACACTATAAGCAGGGCAAACAATTCCAGGAATTTGGCACTTTGTCAGTGGGCCTTACTATGCTCCCCAATGTAACAGAGTTAGACTCATTTATAATTTCCCTACACATGCCTCTTCTGTACCTTTTATGTGAATCTATAATTAGCACTACACTTGTTAAGTATATGTCCCAGAGACTTAATTCTTCCATTTGTTCATATGCTGGTTGAGCCTGAATCTCAGCAGAGTTGCAACACCTACTCTTCAGTTCATTGGACTCACCCAGGACAAGTGACAAAAGGATGGTGATGGACAATACCCATCCCAGCAAACATAAAGTGTCTGCAACTGCAAGCATGACAGTTCCATCCATCTACTACCTGGGACCTAAGTCCCCTCTCAGTTGGAGGGAGGGTGGGCATCGCCATCCAAAAATCCTCAAGATGAGAAATGAACAAACACTAGAGGTCATTTATTCTTAAAGATACTTCCTCAGTGAGGTCTTCTCTAAATACCATATCTCCATAGTGTCCTTCCTTTTATTTTTATCTAAGCACCCTTTGCAAATTATTTATTTGTTTGTTCACTTGGGTGCTGCGTTTTCCTCTGAAAGAGAGTCCAAGTTCATTGAAGAGGGAGTCTTTGATTTACTCGATGCCCTGCCCAAAGCCTGACACACAGCAGTTGTTCAATAAATAATTGTAAAATCAAGTGGTGCGTAAAAGATGGCTTAGAGATAACAGTGATTGGAGGCAGGGAGACCAGCTTTTAAACCTTTTACCAAAGGCCATGTGAATAATGATGAGCTGAATTTGGTATATGATAGTGAGAATGGAAAGGAGAGACATTTGTGAATGATTTCTGAGTAGAAATTTCAGACAATTGTGAATGATTTCAGAGAATGATTAAGGAAGATAGAGGCATTTGGGACAATTGCAGTTTCTAGCCAGACTTTTTGAGTTGATTGTGATGCTTTGAATCCAGATAGTGAACACAGAAATATGCTTTATAGGATAAGATGCTGAGTCTAAGTTTGAGTATAGGCTAATCTCTGGGATATACAGGTGTAGAGACCTAGTAGGAAGGTGGATGAAGAGATGAGCAGGCTGGCGATATAAGCTTAAGATTTAGGATTCATTGGCTTTTAATAATTGAAGTCATAGATGAGACCTTGAGGGACAGTGGAGCTGTAGTAAGATTCCTGTGGATACTAACATTCTAGGCATAGACAGATGGTGAGGAGCTATCATAAAGAGTGACTTTCTTGTTAGAAGTGTACATGCACAGTGCACATACACATGCTGGGAATAATAAAGCACTGACTTTAGTTTGGGGGAATTATCAAGAAAACCTGCTAACCAAATATTCAGATGTTGCTAAAACTCCATTATTGTGTGAGTGAAAAAAGTGTTAGAAGATAGACAGCCACATTTTAATCCTTCTAGAGTTTTTTCGTTGACATAAAGGAAAACATGTAAAAATATCCAGTAAGCTTAAACTATGACCATCATTAATGTCCATGATACTCACTGTGTTGTTTACCATCAAAGGTTTCTTTATGACACCTTATATATACCTATTTTTTATAGTGGTGTATATTATTTATAACATGAGTGTGCCTAACAGTGAGAGCCTGGGTAATGAATTGTTCTTACACCAAACACTTTCACTTACAGTGCCTGTGAGGGAAATTTTCAGAAACCATTTATTTAAAATCAATTCTACTCACAGCATGAGTTGCAGGTAATGTGTTTCAGAGCAGATGTTTGGAGGTACTCTGTCTCTCCATCTGTTATCTTATACTCCAAAAATGAAGAATAAATGAGTAGATTGAGATAAATTAAGTCACTGCTAAAGGAGAGAGACAAAATTTAAGAAATGGAGTATTAGATACATAGGAATATAAAGGAAAAGAAAACAGTAGCTATTTAAAGATGTGTGATTTGAAAAGACTGATATGCCTTACTTCTAAGAAAAAACTCCATACTTGAAAATCAAAACTATGTTGTAGATGTATTTATTTTATTTAACATTTCTCTCTGGGATTTTTAGGTTTACTTAGTAAGTGCAGTTCTTCATGAATGTTTAGAGATTGCAGGCCCTCAATAAATGTTGAATGAAATGTTTCTTGACAGATTGAGAGGCTGGGGAACTTAATTTATAGTATCAGCTATCCATTGAAGCAACTGAGCAATTCAGAATTAAATAAAGCAGAGCTGAAATGGCAAAGTAAACAAATAAGGAATTGTGATATGGTTTATATAATATTTCAGGAACTCAGTTATTTCTTAATTTTGATTTATTTTTCTTCAGCGTTTAGAAGAGGAATATACATCTTTATAGTAATGATTAAGAGACTGGACTGTACAGAGAAAGGATAAATGGAATGTGCTCTTGGAATGAAGACACATTTTTAGATGAAGTAAATGCTCACTAGTAGTTAGAAAGAAAGATAGGAGGAAAGAAAGAAAAAGGAAAGAAAGTAAGAAGCTTAGGATCTAGTGACATATTACTCAAAACCTTCCTGGTGATGTGTGACAGACACTCTTAGTTGCTGATTTTATTGGACAGCAAGGTGCTTGTCCTCCATAGGTTAATGCGTGAAAGGCTTAGACTTGTTTTCCAAGTATTGTTCTAAGCCTGGGCATGGGCCCAATTCTGTGCAGTGGAAGTTAAACAGTAATTTTGTGAGCTTTTTGTAAAGATTTGCCTCTTGGATAAAAGGATTGAGGCCCATAAATGACAGGAATTTTAATTTAATTTAATTTTTTTTACCTCAACCCCTTCTGTTTTGTTTGGGACTCTATCATATGAGGATATGATGCTTGAAACTGTAGTAGCCATTTTGCAAATATGAGGCAATTCTTAAACATTAAAGCCAACATGGTGAGGATGGTCAAGTAGAAGGATAAGAAGAACCTTGGTCCTTGTTGGCATTGCTAAGCAACCAGAGCAACTCTAGGATTACTTTATTAGGAATTTTAAAAAAGGAAACAGTAATTGAAGCCATTGCTATTCAGGTACTCTGCTCCTTGTAACTGAGCACATCCTAACTTATACAGTGTGTTCGTGTGTGTGTGGCAGGGATAGCAGGGGAGTAAGAGATTATGAATGAATTAGAGCCCAGTTCCTCTCCCCAAATATCTTTTTGAAGTATATGGGAGAAAACTGTTTTCTTTAATCTGATCAGCTTCCTGTTAGAGATGGCCTCATAATGTTGGTGAAGATTTAGACTAGGTCTGAGTTGCTGGGTGAGGGAGACTGAGAGCAAGGAGACTGGCCAGGAAGGCCTTAATGGCTGTTCCTGAATGTAGACTAGGGAATGAATGGAGCATAGTAACAGGAGCAGGGCCTTGTTAGTGACGAAAATGGCACATTAACTTCAGTAAGCAGATTCAGGGTTAAAAATTCAATTTGTGGGTTGGTGGAAAGGAGGAGGCAAGGGGATCTGAGCAGTTGCTTTTGTACTTTTACAGTATTTTGGCATTCACTGGAGGGAAGTAGATGGATGAAGTGTCAGGTATGTGCTTTTATCTTCCTCAATCTCAAGTACTCATTTTCTTCATAAATGATAGGTAGGCTACTGAGCGTGCAACTGGTAAGAATGAAAAGAAGGTAAGAGAAAATCAAACCAAATTAATTCATTGATTTACATGTTTATTTAGTAAATGTTCATTGAGTGAAGGATGCTTGTATAGAGTAGGCAGGAAGGTAGAGAGCAGCACAATTAGTTTAAGTTGACTTTAGCTTTCCTAAACGTGTTGGGCCCTGAGAAACAAGCAACCCAACTAAGTGACTTCAGGAGTTATTGCTTAAGTTTCCCCCCACCCTCCTCAACCCTTTACCACCTCATACCCTGAATCCCCAGCATACTGTTGCCAACCCCAGCCCTTATGTCTCATCTTGGGTAAGAGTGGATTCGGAGAATGGTGTTTAGTTAGGCTGGTGGTAAGGAGGGGACAGAACGGGGCTGAATATTAAAGCTGCCCTGTGAGCACCCAACCAGAGCCAGAGTGGAGCTTGTTTTCACCTCCTGACTGCCATTTCCCTAGTCTCAGCCTTTTCAGCTTCTGTCCCATCTCTGTTCTTCTGACCTTGTCATAGACCTTGTACTGAGGAGACCCTGCAAATAATTGATTTGAGTCATGATTAAGTAGTTCAGCATCTATAAGTTGGGGTATTCATTGTTTTACAGATGCTGAAAGAATGACAGGGAAATTAATACATAAGCATTTCCTTCTTAGTTTTCACATAAGCCCCTGTAATGTAAATTATCCAGTAACAATGAAGTATAACAGTATAACAATGAAGGAAATTAAAAAAAAAAATTGCAGTTGATTTAAAATATACATGCATAATGTACATAAACATCAGAAAATGTACTCTTAATTTAATATAGATTCTGATAAAAGACTAAAATAATTTAGCCAATTTATACTTATATATTACATATATTGTTCATATAAAATTGAATTATTAATCTGATATTAGAGACTATCAACATATAAAGAAATTAAAGTTACAGTTAGAAAAGCTCAATATAAAACGGCTTTAATAGTTGCAAGGCAAAAACTTAGAGATGCAAACACCTTAATTATCCTAACAGGAGCAGGTTCTGATGGGCATGGTGTGCCAAGATAGGGAGCTGCTCAAGGGTATGGGGCTAGAAGAAGTAATGGAGCTGCAGAGGCTGGGATTAGGTTAGGGCAGTACAGTGTTCTCAATGGATATTATCTTTTGTCCCAAATCTCTTCCTTGTACCGAGCTTTGAATCTCATTGTATGATACAACATCTTCTTTGTCTGAGGTTGGTACTAGGTAGCTATCTTAGATGTTAGGTAATCCCAAAGTTAGGTTGACTCTATTTTCTGTGTATCTCTGGAATCTCTCCACTTCTTTCTGTTCCCAATACTCCTTTCTTGGTGTTGCCTGATTTATCTCAAATAGATTTTCCAGTCCAGATTACAGCTCTATTTCAAATCTTCTTATTGACTTTAGGATAGAGTCCACAATCCTTAAAATGGGCTACAGGGTCCTCCAGAATCTGGTGCTTGCTTACCTCTCCAGCCCAACCTCTCACCACTCTGTTCTTCACATTCTGTACCCCACCACGATTAAATTTCTTTCAGTTATTTGAATGCATCTTGTTTTTTTTTCACTTCCAGGCTTCCACATGGGTTGTTTCTTACTGTGGAATATGATCTCCCCTCCTTTTGACTTGCTGAGATGATTCTTTTTTTTTCTGGTGTAGTTTTAATATCCATCTTGCTTTCCCTGACCACCTCCCTAGATTAAATTAGGTTCTTCTTCTGTGGGTACCCTAAAATATTCTCTACATACCTTGGCATTTGTGAGTAAAAGTACAGTTGTTTAAGCAGTCTGTTTTCCCTGTGAGACATAAACTCCATGCTATCAGGGATTATGTTTATTCTCATCACTATTCTATTCCTAGTGTTAGCACAGTACCTGACATAGAGTGGGTACTTGATGAATGTTTTTTAAATGAGTAGGTTTAGGTATGATTTATGTGAGTGTCAATACCTGAAGCAAAGTGGCCTTGCTGATCTGTAGTTTCTGGAGATCTGGCAAGCCCCTACAGGACTCTAGCTATGGAATGAGGTGCAGAGCACAGTATTCAGGGATCCAGGGAAAGGAATCCACCAAGGTAGGATGGAAACCAGAGCTTGTGCCTTTGTGAGGAGCATGTCTGCTTATAGTGGTTTCATCAGAACCAAATAAATGAAGAGAGACAACACTGACTTCTCGTCCATGCAACAAAAAATAAAACTACTCAAAATACTTATGCATTTCTAGATCTTGCTCAATATGATTATTTTGAATAGTTTGACCTCTAGCAAATTTTAATCTAGTCCTTATACTTAGGATTATATTTATATTTTGTAGGTTTTGTCATGATTTTTATGTGCTCTGAAGTTTGCCTGTTATTGAGTTTCAAGATACTGTTAGAAATCTAAAGGTAACATAGGTTACTGTATTTAACATTTGATCTGGACATCTTGAAATATAATTTTTAGAATAAATTCTATGTGTAGTGAGTAGAACTCAGGTAGATAGCTCTGGACTATAGTTTAGGATGAGAACATTATGGATTATCAAGGCAAGAAGAAAATCAGATATAGGGTAAATGGGTAAATAGGGCAAATGTCTGAGTTCATGACAAGCCCCCAGGTGATGTTGATCCTGCTAGCCTGAAGCCCACGTATGAGTAGCACGGGCTGTAGAGTGTTTTTTTTTTCCTTTGAGAAGATTGGCTGTGAAGGGAAGGAAAAAATGTAGTAGTCAGAGAGGGTGCAAGGTAAAGGGGGGAAGGGTTTTTTTGTTGTTGTTAAAATGGCAAAGCCTTCAGCATGCTGGTACTTTGACGGGAAGGAACTAGCTGCAAGAGAAAAGTGGAGGATACAGAAGGAAGAGGGAATGATAAAGTAATCATAGGTGGCTCAGGGCCATAAACCCAGAAGACTTACAGAGCACAAGTGAAGGAACTAGCCAGGAACCTTCAGGGGGGGTGGACACCTCTTCTGAGATTCTTCTGAAGGTAGTAGTGGGTGCTTTTATTCATATTTTTTTAACGTTCATGTTTTTTTAATGTTCACTTTAGGCAGCTCTTCAAGAAGCTGTCCTTTATAAAGTTCACTTTCCCACTTATCCCCCAGTATCCCTTATACATAAATCTGTGATCTGGTCCTATTTATTTTTTCAACAAGAATGGATTTTCATTCTTGCATTTCTTTCCCTGCTACTTCTACTCTTGTCTGAGAAACCATCCCTACCTCTTGCCTTGTTGTAGACAAAGAGATGAGGGAGTCGTAGTTGAGTAACTTGCTAAGGGTCAAATGGGTAGAAAATTGTGGAGTGGGGGTCCTGTAGAATCCTAGAACAATATTTTTCTAGTACTTTAAGGTGTTTCCTTAAACCACTGGTTCTCAAAGTATGATACCCAGATCAGCTGCATTAGCATCACCTGGAAACCTGTTAGAAATGCAAGTTCCAGGCCCCACCCCTGATTTAACTGAATCAGAAACTGGGGGGTGGGAGGAGGTGATAGGCTCAGCAGTCTGTGGCATAACAAACCCCTCAGGTTCTTCTGATGTATACTGAAGTTTCTGAACCATTGGCTTAAACAAATAAAAGTGAACTATATATTCAGGGAACATTAAGATCATCGCCTGTCTAAAACATCTAAGTGCAATAAACTGAGAGGGATTTGTAGGCTAGCTTCAGAGATTTCTCAGTATGGGCTGACAGGATTTGGCCCCCAGTTCCCAAAGAATTGAAAAAATGTTCGGATAGAGACTGAGCTGAGATAGGTGGTAGAAATTAGAGAAAACAAATAAATATTAACATGACCCTAAAACTATCTCTGATGCTTTTCCACACTATTAAATGAAATAGTTATATTAACATGATGGAAATCCAAGGATTGTGTATTATAGATCTTTGTTCTATGTGAACTACTCTCTTCCCTCTCTCCTCCCTTCCTAATAAGCATCTATAATATGCTGTCATAGAGGATTCTGGAGATATGCCCTATTCTCTGGTATGTAAGATGTGTAGTTGTACAAGATATAGCCCCCTCTCACTTTTTTCATGGGGGAAAACATCCTTTTTTTCATAACTAATTCAACAAATTTTAAAGACATCTTGTAGAGAAAATATTTTATTGAGGAAATACAGCATAATATATGTTGGAAATCTGTAGAAAGTTTTAAATACTGATTACGCTATACTGTTTTACCAGTCCTTAAAAAAGTATATAAAGTAACACTGCTGACAAGAAATATATTGCTATATATGAATACTAGCTTGTTGCAGGCAATAAGAACAGATTTGCTCATGAATAAAATTTCATATCATACGTGTAGAATTACAAACACAAATACTTGTATTTACAATTCTCATGGAGAGGTAAAATAGACATAAACTCCAGTATAAAAATATGAAATGGATTTGAGTGAATTCCTGAATAGAATAATGCAGACAAAGCACATATATCAGTAAAAGCCGTAAACCAAAACCAGCAGCGACATCCTTGGGAAGAATCTCCGAAGAGGGAGGACCAGTGTATGTAGGACTCACACGGGGTCTTCAGTGGTTTGTGTGGCAACACCCACCGCGTTGGGGCTATCATTGCCTTTTCATGGAGGGTGTCATTGCTCTTTTATTACACTGCAGATAAATGATGGTCTTTTCAGTTGAACTTCCTGTTTTGGAAACATTTTCTTAATCATCTATGTGCCTTTGAAATTTAAATTGCTTGTAAGCATTTCTTAGAGTTAGCATGATAATTAAATCAATTGGAGCCCTGTCTGCTGTGGGATATGTGTGCTGTGAAGGAGACCTGGTGGGTATTGTGAGCTGCTTTCTGTCATTTAAGCAAACCCATTGTTTGACATTATCAATTATTTTGTAAGTAAGTATGTGATAATTTTCCTTGTTTTTTGATCTCTCCCCATTTCTTCTGGAGTCAGAGAGAAATGTTGCTTATGCATCTTTAATAAATTCAGACTATGTCTGCCAAGTTTTGTGCTTTAAGATCCACAAATGAAAGATTACTTCCAGAGAAAGCTGGTTCTTAGGCTTTCTAGCCTAGCTCTAAAAATCCTCATTATAGATTTTAATTAATAGTAAGTTACACAAAGAACAAAGAACAAGTTGTTTCTGTGCCCTCCTGTGGTGCTTGATTCAGTGAGACCTTGTACACAGTAGTTTCTCAAAGATGTTTCTAGGTTTGATGTTTAAATTATCATCTCTGATAAAGCTTGTAAATAAGAAGAGGCAGAAATAATTTTCATGGGGTAAGCACATTTTTCTGTATAAAATGTAATACATACAAAATTTAAAATTCTTACAGCAATTTGACAAATACCGCTTGGTGAAAAAGTAGCTGGCAAACATTTGAATAATGCCTCTGAGCCTTTGCATACTTTTTATAGTATTTGGAGTTTTTCTAGTTTATCAACAACATTATTAATAAACCATGAGAGTTTAGGCATCTTCCCCTCCTCCCATTGTTATTCTAGTAAATCCTTTCTGGGAGTATAGTATGGAAATTTCTTTCTGCAGAATACTGTTTTTGACAGAATGACACTATTCTTTGACCTAAGTAATACAAATTGGATGGTATTTTGCATGAAATTAAGTTAATATTTGTGCTTCTAATAATATTCCAGAAATTATTTCTGCGTATTTTATGAAGTATTTATCCTCTCATCATATCCTGGTGTGATGGTAATTTCCAAGGCCATGCTGGTGGGCTGCTTTGTGTGTCTGTATAATTCTCTGCTGTCAGACAAGGTGAGAGTACAGTGGGGATTGGATGAGAAGAACTGTGTGCCTTGGTGAGTTGTTCTTTTCCAAGGCTCTGAAACTTCTCTTTCAAGAAGTACCTTGTCTTTGCACATTCATCTTGTGATGGTGAACACAGTAATGGCAAACTTAAGTGCCCATTTACCTTTCCAACAGTAAATACCATATGAATCTAGGCCTTTTGTACCAGTACCAGTAGGTCTCTGTCGATGGAAAGGAGTTCACAAAAGTATGAAAAAAAGTACAATTAATCAGATTTGCCATTTTAATTTTTAAAATTTCTTTTTATTTTATTATTTTAAAAGATTTTTAAGATAGTCTTTATCTCTCTGGTGTTGGGAAATTTGAGACTACAGTTCCAGGCAGTGGCTCTCAATCCTGACACACCCATGGCACCCCAGACCAATGACATCTGAATGGCTGGGGATTGGGCAGAGGCTTCTGTTTTCTTTCACAGTCTCCAGATTATTATATCCAAAATATAGCCAAGATTGAGAGCCTCTGGTTTAAGGGAAACTTTTATTTTCAGTATGTAACCCAGATACTCTTATTGCTAGTTTTTATTATTAATCCCACATTGTTTTAATGCCTTTATTTTATTGGAGTATTCTGTGTTGTATACTGCAGTTTTTTATTAGAAAGGGTAGAAGACACTGATAGTGGTCCTTTGGAGGATACATTTAACTGTGGGTTCAGCATTTACTCCCCACCCTGTTTTGCCTTTCTTGAGGGTAAATAATGGTACTAGCTTCCTCCAGCTTTCAAAAGCCTTTTTGTATTGGACATTTTTGAAAAATTAGGGTATTTCTACTTTTCCTTCAGTATTCTCTGTTTGAATGTGTAGCTTATTGAACAATTTGTAATCTGCTTTTGAAATGGATCTCCTTATGTTATCACCATAATTTCCATACTACTGTGCAGGGTCCTTGAGTTGGTAGTAATACTCAGCAGCCTTTGATGAGTTAAAGTGCTTCTTCAGAAATGGGCAAGTATCATTCTTTCATTGACTTACATGTTATGGCTGCCCTCTCATATAAGCTGGCAATGAAGTCTTATCTGTAATACACTGGGGCATCCCCAATATCACTTGATGTGCAGGACTTTCTATTGCATGATAAGTATTTAATTATGAGGGTACTTGGTTATATATAAATATACAAGTACACAACTACATAACCCTGTAGTTAAAATTACCATAAGAAACTTGTAGCAGCATTATCTTAATTTATGTATGATGATATTAATACAGTTAACAGCTTTTCCAAGAATTCTTAGCTATTGAAATTACTTAAATAATTAGGACATCATCTTTTGAATAGTTCTATAGTAATGCTTTTATTTATTTATTTTCCAACTTACTAAAATAAAGATAGAAATCTTTACTGGAAGTTAGTAGGTGCTCAATTTTTTGGTATTTTTTTTTCTTTTTTAGGGAAGTTGTGGGTTTACAGAACAATCATGCATAAAACACAGGATTACCATATATCACTCTATCACTGGTATGGAATGGGTGTTACAATTAATGATAGCACACTTTTATAATTGTCCTATTAACTATAGTTTATCATTTAACTTAGGATACATTGTTTGTGTTACATGGATTTAAAAAAAAAAGATTTATGCTGGTGCCATATATACCACTTAACATTTACCCTTTTAATCACATTCAGATATATATTTCAGTGTCATTAATTATGGTCACAATGTTGTGCTACCATCACTACCATCCTTTACCAAAGCATTTCCATCACTCCAAATAGGAATCCTGAATATTTAAAGCCTTAACTTTCCATTCCCTATCCCCACCCTGTCTCCTGGTAACCTATATTTAGATTCTGACTCTATGAGTTTGCTTATTTAAATTGATTCAAATCAGTGAGATCGTAGAATATTTGTGTTCTTGTGTCTGGCTTATTTCACTCAACATGATGTCTTCAAGGTTCTTTCATGTTGTATCAGGGCTTCGTTCCTTTTTTTAGCTGAATACTATTTCGTTGTATATATATACAACATTTTATTTACCCACTCATCTATTGATGGGCACTTGGGTTGCAACTTGCATCTTTTGGCAATTGTGAATAATGCTGCCATGAAAATTGGTGTGGAAATATCAGTTCGAGTCCCTGCCTGGCATTGCCAGGTCAGTGGGAAGCTTTCATACTTAGCTTTCTGAGAAACCTCCAGACTGTCTTCCACAGTGGCTTCATCATTTTACATTGCCATCAGCAATGAAGGTGTGTTCCTGTTTCTCCACATCCTCTCCAACATTTGTTATTTTCTGTTTTTTAATAGCAGCCATTCCAATGGGTATGAAATGGTATCCCATTGCAGTTTTGATGTATATTTCCCTGATGGCTAATGATGTTGAGAATCTTTTCATGTGCTTTCTTGCCATTTGTGTATCTTCTTTGAGGAGCTGTCTATTCAAGTTTTTTCCCATTTTTAAATTGGATTGTTTGTCTTTTTGTTGTTAAGTTGAAGGCTTTCTTTATATATTATGAATATTAAACCTTTATAGGATATGTGATTTCCAAATATTTTCTCCCATTGTACAGGTTTTCATTTTACTGTCATGATAAAGTTCTTTGAGGCACAAAAGTTTTTAATTTTGATGAGGTTCTATTTATCTGTTTTTTTCTTTTGTTGCTTGTGCTTAGTGTGTAAACTCTAAGAAACATTGCCTAACACAGGGCCCTGAAGATACTTCCCTATGTTTTCTTCTAGGAGTTTGATCATTCTGGCTCTTTTATTTAGGTCATTGATCCATTCTGACTTGATTTTTGTGTAAAGGTGTGAAGTTAGGGGTCATTATATTTTTTGCAAATGGAGATCCAGTTTTCCCAGCAACATTTATTGAAGAGACTATTATTTGCCAATTGAGTGGTCTTTGTCCCCTTATCAAAAATCATTTTGCCATAAATATGAGGGTTGATTTCTGAGCTCTCAATTCAATTCCATTTGTGTATATGTCTGTACTTGTGCCAATACCATGCTACTTTGATTACTGTGGCTTTGTAATAAGTTTTTTTTTTTTTTTTAAAGAAGCTTTAGATTACATAAATGTTACATAAAAGATACAGGGGATTCCTATATGCCCAACCCCCTTCCTGTCCCACAATTTCCCACATTAACAACATCCTTTATTAGTGTGGTACATTTTTTAAAATTGATGAACACATATTGAAGCATTGCTACTAACTGTGGACTATAGTTTACATTATGGTTTAAACTCTCTCCCACACAATTTTGTAGGTTATGACAAAATGTATAATGGCCTGTATCCTTCATTGCAGTGTTATGCAGGACAATTCCAATGTCCTGAAAATGCCCCCATATTACACTTATTCTTCCTTCTTCCTCCCCTCAGAACATCTGGTGGCTACTGCCTTTATATCAATGATAAAAGTTCTTCCATTGCTATAATAATAATAATTTTACTATAGTCCATTGTTCATTCCCCAATCTTGAGGATACCCACTCTATTTCTTATTGATAGGGGGCCTAGCAGTTGCAGACACTCTCTGTTCTTTGGAATGGATGTTGTCCATTATCATCTCCTTATTAGTTGTCTTGGGAATCCAATGAACTGGAGAGTAGGTGTTGCAACTATACTGAGATACAGGGCTCAACTGGCACATGAATTGACCCAATATTTAAGTCTTTGGGACATATATTTAACAAGTATAGTACTAATTATAGGTTCAAATAAAAGGGGCAGAAGAGCCATTGTGTAGGGAAACTATAAATGAGTCTAACTCTGTTACACTGGGGAGCATAAATTCCAGAGTAAGGTCCACTGACAGGGTGCTGAATTCCTGAGCTTGTCTGCCCTCCTTATAGTGTCTGGATGTCTCTAGACCCTTCAAGAGCTCCGCTGTTTGAGGCACTGTTTACTGAGGTGGTCAGTGAGATCCTGCTGAGATGTTTAATAGTTTTGTTTTCCCCTCCGAGATGGCTCACTCATCTGTTTGCTCATTGTTTTTTGCTCGTTGTTTGTGCTTGTCGTCTACCCATGTTTTTTTTTTTCTTTATGAGACACCGGGAACCAAACCTGAGACCTCCCATGTGGGATGTGGGTGTTCAACTGCTTGAGCCACATCCTTGATATTTGATTCTTTTAGTTGCTATTGTGAAAGGAATTTTATTTCCTTGATTTTTTCTTCATATTGTATATGGAAACACTACTGATTTTTGGGTGTTGACCTTTGTTGAATTAATTTATTATCTCTAGGAGCTTTGTTGTGGATTTTTCAGGATTTTCTGTAAATTAGGCTCATATCATCTGCAAATAGTCAAAGTCATCTTCGTTTACAATTTGGATGCCTTTTATTCCTTTTTCTTGCCTAATTGCTCTGACAAGAGCATCCAGTACAGTGTTGAATAACAATGGTCACAGTAGGTCCTTGAGCATTTTTAAGGTCATTTTTAATAGCTTTGTTTGCTGTGTTTTGCTGTGTTCTTGGTGTTTTCTGGATTTTTATCCTCTTCCTTTGGATTGGCCATCATTTCCTGTTTCCTTTTTTGTCTTGTACTCTTTTGTTGCACACTGTGCCTTTTAATATTTTAAAATGTTAACTTTGGGATTTATCCCATGAAATTTCTTTTTCTTGATTTTTAAAGCAGCTGGAGATAAGACAAGATTTTCTTGAGCTTCAGACCTCCTATCAGGATGGTCTGCCCAAGATGAACGCAGTGTGCAGGGTTTTCCCTGTCTTTCTGGGCCTCTGTATTGTACTGGGCTTTTGCTTGTTACTTGTTTTGGAGTTCCCCTCTTAACAAGAGTTTGGTTGTCCCCTCTGCTTCCCAGGAAACAGATCTTCCTCACCAGTTGAAGTTCGTGGACCTTTGCCCCAGATTGTCTGCCTCTATGTTTCTTATGCTCCTTTTGTTGTCTCAAGCTGCTTTTTCCTGAAGGGCAAATTCTGGGAGAAAGGGCTTGCTGGAGAATACTTTCTCAAGTTAGTCTTTCCCCGCAGAAACAGGGCCAGAGACCCACAAATGTGGCGTAGAATTTCTTCAAATTGTCATGGGGAGAGGATCAGAGAAAGTGCCAAGATCTTCTCAGACCGCTCCCCAAAGCTGTGCTTTCCTGGCTTGCCCAGCAAATGCAGCCCTTCAACTAACTGTCTCCCGCAGTTGAGAAAGTGCTGTGTCCTTAAAATTTCACTTCTGCCACCCCTGTCTGGGGCAGGTTGAAACAATGACTGCCGCAGCATTTGTCCGGGTGGGGTTGAAGCAAAGGCCGCAATCAGAGCTGGTCCCCAGTGACCCAAATTCCCTAATCAAAAGCCATGATCATTGATTGGTTGTGCCCACCCCTGGTCTTGGAAAAGAGGATTTTTCAGTCCATTTCTGTCACCAGTGAGCTAGCCAGGGCTGGACTCCGCTGTGATCTGCCACATAAGTGGGTAGGTGCTGGTAGCTAACCATGCAGAAGAGTAATTTGCTATTCTTTAATGTAATTTATCGGTTTCTTCCTCCCGCTCTTCCTTGGATGCTGTACAATATTCTTCTGTCCTCTGGAGTTTCAAAATAGTTATTTCAGATAGTTCCTGCCTCTTTAATAGTTGTTTTGGTGGAAGCACTGAGACCTGGACCTTCCTAAACTGGCATCTTCCTACAGTCCTTCAGTAGGTGCTCAATTTTTATGGCATGTATTTCATGGATTTAGCTGTTTATCAGAAAGCATCTTGGAAGTAAATGAAAGTGATGTGATTGTGACATCCATTTTGACACAGGTTTGAAGAAGGAAAAGGGCATTACCTAGAGCACTGTACATCAGAGAATGATCATCATCAAGCCTGTTATCCAGTAGGTACTCTAATTAATTTGAGAATAAATATGCACCTATGAATGAAGCAATAATCAACAAAGGAAGGATTGGGGAGAACATTGCTGAAGAAAAATTTGGAGGCAAATTTCCTATTGGAAAGAACATGCCTCTTCACATTTCGATGTATCTGGTTTGAGTCTCAGTTTTACCAGCATTAGTTCTTTCAGGCAAGTCACTTAACCTTCCGTGAGCTTGCTTTCCTCCTCTTTAATGTGAGAATAGTGATGGGTAATGGTGAGGCTTAATGGGGAGTGTTTGACATGGAACGTCCTGCCACATAGACAACACCTAGATATTTGTTTCTTACCTCCTTGGGAATTCTCCAAGGGAATTAGCCTTGATGACCTTAGCAGAAGAACCAGAATCATTTTTTTTGGGAATTGAGAATTTTATTGTTTAACATTGTATTGCAAAGACCTATATCTGGGTATTTTACCACGAATTAGTCCGTGGGAAAAGAGAAAACAAAGGATTAAGTATGTGATTTTTTCCCCTTAGTAAAGTCAAATGATTGGCATCACTGCATGTGCTCGAATTTCAGTCCTGAAACAAAAGTGGCAGGTCATCCGTGTAAGCAGAAGGCCTGGTGGTCTTAGGGTCTTGGGAGCAATTGTGTAAAAAAACTTTGTAGTAATTCAGCTGTTAGTCTTGTAACACTATTATGGGAGTTATATTAATGGAACTGGATTTTCATTCCATACCCCATTTCTATATTTGTGGCAGTTTGGTATTGTTTATGAATTCCAAAAATTGATATTGGTTTGTGTTTGTAAACTGGTCTGTTCCTCTGAGCATATTAGATTGTATTAAATTCAAATGTTTCACTTTTACTTGGTTAAATTATGATTAGGGTTTTGATTCGGCCACGACAGTAGAATGTTGAGACCCCACCCCTTTGGTGGGCAGGTACTCAGAAAAAACGACATGGCAGAGGACAGAGTTTGAGTTTTGATGTTGGAGTTCCAGGAAATAAACACACAGGAGAAGAAGACATGGCAGAGGCCCAGGGAAGAGAGAGAGCCTGATAGTCTACAGCTGACCTTGTGGAGAGAGCAGGTACAGCTTGGAAGGAGCTGGGACCATGGACCCTTAAGAGGAAGGATGAAGGCTGAACCCTCACAGACATCACCTGCCATCTTGCATCAACATGTGGCAGCAGACTCTGGTGAGACCTCTATGGTACCTTGAGTTGGACTCTTTAGGACATTGTGACTGTAAGCTTCTACCCCAAATAAATACCCTTCATAAAAGCCAAAAGAGTTCTGGTACTTTGCCTCAGCACCCCTTTGGCTGATTAATACAATATTATTATACAAAGTTCTAATACAAAACTTAACCATCATCAGTTTTGGTAATAGATGGTGGTGATCATAGCACAACATTGTGAATGTAGTTAACAGCACAGAATTATATATCTGAATGTGGTTAAAAGTGGAAATTTTAGGTTGTATATATATATATACTACTAGAATAAAAAATAAAAAAGCAAAACAGGACTGTACATTGCAAACAGTGACTCCTAAGGTCAATGATGGACTATAGTTAATAGTACAATTTTAATAATATTCTCTCAACAAATAATAAAGGTACTGCACTAATGTAAAATGTATTTGGGAACTCTGTATTTACTGCATGATTTTTCTGTAAAGGTATAACTTCTCTAATGAAAAAATTTTTAAAGGAAGTTACAATCTAATTTCTAGTCTGTGTTCTGATTTCTCAATCATATTTTTTTTCAGTGCTCTTCTCCTTCCACAATGAGCCCTATGATTTCTTTGTTTTCTGTAAAACATTGTCTCTCCTTGGCTCTTTCAGGAGCCTGCTACAAGTTGTCTGCCATTCTTTCTTGCCTCTGTAATTTTTTCCTAAGACAGAGATAAGATCATAGTTTAAACTGTGATTGGTTTTCCATCATTTAAGAACAGACTGCATTCAAACCCCTCCACCTTGTGAACCTAGACTCTTTTCAGCCCTGTATCCCACCTCTACACACCTCTGCATTCCCTTCACTCCAGCTACACTATCTTGCAGCTGTTGCCCTCTTGCATCTAGGAGTTTCCTGCCTCTGTGCCCTTGTTTGTGCTGTTTTCTGGTATAAAAGACCTACGCAATAAAAGCTCTGTGATCCCTCAGCACTCAGCTAAAATTTCCCATACTATATGAAATCTTCCTGGCTTCCCCTACTTTGAACTAATTCCTCTGTGATTCTACAGCATATGACTTGTACCTTTTCTTGATATAAATGCCTTTTTGCCTTGCATTAGAGTTAGTTTTTACCCTGCCTTTTTCTTATATTAGAGCATGAGTTCCTTGATGGTAGGAGGCTATGCCTTATTCATCACTTGAGGCCTTTCAGCACTTATTTCTTTGTCTTTTCAAAGTAGCATTCAACTTGTATTTGATGAATTAAATTGAATACAGTATAAGTTCTAGGAAATCATCTTTTCTAGTGAGGCAGAATATATTTAGCTTGTTATCTTTACTCCCTGAAAAATGTGTGGTTATTTCATTTTTTAGTGGTAAGATATTATGTTGCTCTTTTGAACAAGTTTATTTAATTTCCTAGATCATTGATTTTTACAATGTTTGGTGGATGAATAAGCCATAATACTAAAGCTATTCTCTACTATTTTTTAACCTGGTCTTGCAAGTTGTGAAAACCAGAACCCCTGAGAATGGACTTCATTTTCAGGAGTATTAGCATAGTAAAAAGCAGTGGAAATCAGTTCTGTCTGCTTAGCAATAAGGCATATGCAGAAAATTGACTTTGACCTCTCCTTTTTCTACTCACATGAATATATTTAATCATAATTGACAGTGTAATGATTGACGACTCTGCTGTCTCTGCCTGTGCTGCTTCATCAGAATTAGGAATATTTTTATTTTTTCACCTTATGCTAGAGAACAGACTTTCCAGAATTAAACATATGACTTTTGGTCATATCCATAATGTTCTTACAGAGCTGTCACTCGTGGCTTTACTGGTTGATAGACTGTACTTAAAAAGGATGTTAACTATGGAAATGTGTATGTCTCCAGACTGTGGAGTGTGCATGATTCTTGGTCTTCATAAAAGCCTATAATTAGTTCATATACTTAGAGCATATAATGAGTTATTATGAACATTCAAATGTTTTATTCCATGATGAAATGAAAAGCATCTAATTCTTAGATTCAAAATTGGCCAATTACAGTATTTTTCTATTTCTGGATTCTCTGTCATTCTAGGGGTGTTACTAATTTACTAATATTTTCAAACAGTCTTGTCTGATTTTAAAGAAAAATGTAAGTTATGTGATTCAGAATGAAATAATCTTTTAACCTTTGTTCTTTCATAATGCATTTCTTGTGATGTCATTATAATATTCATTTAGCCGAAATTGCTGAGCACCTACCTTTACCTGGCATGATGCTAAATTCTTAGGATACAAAGCAAGAAGGATGTGGTGCCTTGACTTTGGAGCTTACAGTCAAGGGCAGAAGACAGGCAATAGTCATTAATTACAAATTCTATGGGAGTCCATTTCAGGGGACTCTAATCTAATCTAATCTAATCTAATCTAATCTAATCTAATCTAATCTA
>JAKSZT010054477.1:388874-493807 GCA_026826555.1 Tolypeutes matacus | reverse complement strand
TAATCTAATCTAATCTAATCTAATCTAATCTAATCTAATCTAATCTAGAAGGCCAGAAAAGGCTTTCCTGAGGAGAAATATTCAAATTAAAATCTGAAGAATGAATAGTAGTTAAGTCAGAATGGTATTTTTTGGGGAGGTGGGAGAATGTTTTGGATAAAAAAATAACACAGGGGTGTGGAGGCAGGTATGACCAGAAGAGTAGTTTTCAACCTTGACTACACATTAGAATCATCTGAAGAGCTTGAAAAAAAAATCCAGTGCTTGAGCCCCACTCAGAAAGATTGTGGATATTTAGAAAACCATTATTGAGGTATTTTCAGCAGGTGGGTGACATGATCAGATTTGTGATCAAGAAGATGACTGAGCTCCAGCATGAGACAGATTGGAGAGTGGTAAGGCTAGATGTGCACAGACCAGTTAGGAGGGTAGTGGGTTGGGCAAGAGAGAGGAGTATCTTGGACAAGGGTGGTGTCTCTTGGGATGTAGAACAGTGGATGGATTCCAGAGACATTAAGAATTGTGAGGAGTAGAAGTTGGCAAAAGGAAAGGAGGAAAGGTTAATTAGGTAGGAGAAAATTCTTGGAAAGGTAGGGAAAGGTAGTATCACATGAAACAAGTAAAAAGAATATTCTGAGAATGAGGAAATGCATGAGATGAGAGGTCAAGAAAGATAAAGATGAATTACTGTCCATTAAATCAAGTGACCATGAAGTCACTGGATCACAGGTGTTTTAGTTTGCTATAAGCTGCTGGGAGTTATAAACCAGAAATGAGTTTGGTTTCATAATGGGGATTTATTAGTTTAAATGCTTACAGTTCTGAGGACATGAAAGTGTCCAAATCAAGGCATCATCAGAGATGCTTTTTCACCGAGCTGCAGCTGTGGGCAATCAGGCACATGGTAGGGCACAATGGCAACATCTGCTGGTCTCTGCCTTCTTCTCCAGGGTCACTTTGCCATGGAGCTGCAGCTGTAGGATTGGGCACATGGCGGGGCACAGTGGCAGTGGTGGATCGTTTCTGGGCCTGGTTGCTTTCAGCTTCTGTTTAAAGTGGCATCCCCTCTGCCTCTGTGTTCTTTTGATTCCAACATCTGATGCCTTGGGCTTTCTCTCTCAGCTTCTGGGCTCCTCTCTGTCTCTGCAGCTTTGTTCTCTCTCTGACTTTTTAGTCCTCTGTTTATAAAGGACTCCAGTAAGAAGATTACATACCGCCCTGGGTCACACAATCTAACCAAAGTCCCCTACATGAAGTAATTTAATCAGTAGGTTGTTCCTATAATAGGAATGGGTTAGCTTTAAGGAAAGGATTTTCTGGGGTCCACAAAAGCTTCAAACTGCCATAACAGGCAACTTTGCTGTGAGAAAGAGCATATACATGGAAGATCCACATATATGCAGTGGGGCATGAGTTTCAGAGAATATCACTGGAAAGGTAATTGTGGGCATTTTGTTAGAAAGATTCAGAGAAGAGAGAGAGAGTATATGAGTGAGGCTTTGAAGGAAGTATAGAACTTCAACAAGGAGAGTTGTACGCAACACAGAAAGGGAAGGACATCTCAAGATTTGGATATGATGTGTCCCTGAGCAGAAAATAAAATTGTTCTTATGAAGTTTAGACTTCATTATTCCAGTAATGGGGAGACATTAAAGAATTTTGGAATGCAACCTGTGTTAAATTCAGCAGTAGTGTGCTAGGTGTAGGAGAGGGAAAGAAACTAAATGTAGGAAAGCCTGGTAGGAGAAGATGGCAGTAACCCAAGTATGAAATGAGTAGGGCGTGAACCAGGATGCTGGCATGGGGAATGAAAAGGTTCCAGTGTGGCACATTTTGAAACAAACAAAAATAATGCATCTTATTGGGAAAGAAGAAAAAGAGAGTGCCCAAAGGGATTCAAGGTTTTGAAAATTGGTGGTTTGAAGAAAGCACTTTTTACTAACAGTGGTGTGTGTATATACCGTTAATGAGACAAATATCTAAAGATATTTCACATTTTGGGAGGGATAAAGTAACATGTAATCCTTTTGCAAACCAACATTTATATTTCTTACTGGTACTTGCAAGATCCACTCTCAGACTTGCCTTGCAGTGTCATCTCCGTGTAAAGGTAGAGGATTTCTAAGTCATGAGTGGTGACTCCTGAGCCCTCCAGGATCAGTGGAAGGTCCCAGAGCAGAGCCACTCCAACTGGGTCAACTGAATTTATGAGGACTGCCAGCACTCTGGTAGGATAATAGGTAGCCAATGCATTGAGGTTCTAAAAGGCGCTAATAGGATGACTGATATGTGTCTTATATCTTATATTATGTTCTTCAGCACTGAAGAAAAACACTGCATTCACCAGAAGTGGAGATGAAAGGGGATTTTATGAATGTTTTGTGTATTTTAAGACTAGGAGATTATTTCCTTGGAGAAGCCTAAGTTTTTGAAGATGCATTTTTAGCAGTTACCTGGGGTACAGAATGAACTGTTACTGATTTTGAAATAAGTAAGAAGGGGGCACCCATGATAATCATATTTTCAATGATACTAACAAAATACAGTGATAACTGTGATTGTGTGAATTTTGTGTTTTCCTTTCCAGTTTCATATAAAGCAATTTCCTTAATACCTGCTCTGATGGGTTTAGAGGCAAAATGGCAGAATAGGAAGTTTGGCAAATTGTTCCCTTCACTAGGAAAATGAAAGAGCTGGAAAAAGAGATGAAAATTTACTAAGTGGTAACCCTGGAACCAGAATGAACATTTACAACTACAAGATTGCTAGAGGAAGTGAGAAGTTGGCAAGAGTTCAGCTTCTATAAGTGAAAGCATGGACCTGTGTCCAGTCTTTGTTGCTCAGCCCCAAGGCCACAAAAGTGTGGAAATGGCTGTTTCTGTGACAATGTAGCCTTATTATTATAGGAGTGGCTGGCTAGAACCAGGGGCTGGGAAAGGAAACCTCCTTCCTCCTCTAAAAGTTGAGGTTGAGGGTAGGAGGTTGGTCTGAGAAATAACCTGAGGGACGGACCATTGTGGAAGCTAACCTCAGTTTTGGCCTCTGAGCACCTGCGTTTCTAGCCTCTCACCCATATCCACCTTGATGTAAAGAGTTAGTCTGTCTTCTTTGACTGTTGTTTTTTTTTTTTTTCCCTTCTGTGTGTGGACATTTCCTGGTCTGGCAGATCCTTGAGGCCCCGGTATAGATTTTGGCCTTGGTCACAGTTCTTTCATTAGCAGCAGGTTTTTAGCCTTACACTAGCAATATCTGGACATAAAGAGGCAGTGTACCTCTTTTTCTTTCTCCCTTCTTCTCTCTTTCTCTCTCTTTTTTTTTCCTTCTCTGTTCTGTATTTTTGGGTCTGGTAGATCCCTGAGGGATGAGCAGAAATGCTGGCCTAGGTTTCAGTCTGGATAATAGCAGCTTCTGGCTTCCCTCTGGCTCATACAAGAGACTTAGAGAGGTAGTGCTCTTAATTATGTGTGTGTGTATTTTGTCTGTTTATTAGTATTTTTTTTCCATTTTTCTCCTTTATCTTTCTTTCTTTCTTTCTTTCTTTCTTTCTTTCTTTCTTTCTTTCTTTCCTTTTTATTTCTTTTTTATTTCTTGTTCTTAGTTTCACAGACTGAAGAGTGAGAAAACTAGATTTTCAGAGTCACCACAACATAATACTTAGAAGGAACAGTTCTCTACAAAAATTACAAAACATACAAGGAGACAGGAAAGTATGAACCAATCTCAGGAAAAAATAATTTGATGGAAAATATTCTGGAGGAAGTTCAGTCTCTGGAATTACTAGTCAGAAATCTTTGAAAAACTGTCATAAATACGATCAATGAGCTAAAGGAAAACATGGACAAAGAACTAAAGGAAATCAGCAAAACAATATATTAACAAAAAGAGTTTCATTTATGAGACAGAAATTATAAAGAAGAACCAAATAGAAATTCTGGAACTCAAAAGTACAATAACTCTAGTGAAATATTCATTGCAGAAGTTCTAGAGAGATTAGAGGAGGCAGAAAAAATGATCAATAAACTTGAAGACAAGTCAATTGAAAATTTCCAGGCTTAGGAGCCAAAAGAAAAACAAATGAAAAAAAAAAACTTGAACAGAGCCTGCGTACCAATATGCACATCATAGAAGTTCCAGAGGAGAAGAGAGAGATAAAAGGCTAGAAATGATATTTGGAGAATTAATGGCAGGAAAAGATACGAATATACAAATCCAAGATGCTCAATGATGCCAAGCAGTATGGATTCAAAGAGATCTATCAGTTATGACACATTATGATCAAACTGTCAAATGCCAAGGACAAAGCCAGAATCTTAAAAACAGCAATAGAGAAGCAATGCATCATATATACAAGATCCTTAGTAAGATTAACATTGTGTTTCTCAGTAGAAGCTGTGGAGGATAGAAGACAGTGGGAGGATATATATCTGAGAATAGTATACCCAGCAAAGCTGTCTTTCAGAAATAAGGGAGAAATTAACCTATTTCTGGACAAACAAAACCAAGGGAGTTCATTACCACTCGACCTGCCTTATAGGAAATGCTTAAAGGAGTCTTCCATGTTGAAAGGAAAGTACTCTAGACAGTATCTCAATGCTGGATGAAGAAATAAAGATATTCAGTATAAATAACAATGTGGTTAAATATAAATACCAATATTATTTCATTTTTCATTTGTAATGCTGCCTTTTACTCCTTATAAGGCTTAAAATTCGGATGCATAAAAACACATAGTCGGGAAGCGGCTGTGGCTCAATCAGTGGGGCTCCCGTTTACCATATGGGAGGCCCCGGGTTCGGTTCCCGGGGCCTCCTGGTGAAGGCAAGCCTGCCTGCACGGCGTGGTTGGCTGACCCAGTGAGCACAAGCAGCAAGGGGGGGATAAATGAATAAATAAATAAATAAAATCTTTAAAAAACAACAACAACAACAAAAAAAAAAACACATAGTGCATAAAGATGTAACTTGTGACAAGAAAAACATAAAAAGGAGGGATGGACAGACATAAATACAATGTATGTAGGCTATTAAAGTCAAGTTGGAATCAACATAAACTAAATTCTAATAGATTTAGTCTGCTAAATGTAATCCCCATGGTAACCATAAAGAAAATATCTAAAACATCTATGTAAAAGGAAAGGATAAATGATCCAAACGACTTCCTATAAAAGATCATCTAAACAAAATGGAAAGCAGTAATGGGGGAAAGGAGGGAGAAAAAAGGTGTAAGACTTGCAAAAAGTTAGCAAAATGGCAGAAGTAAATCTTGCCTTATCAGTAATTTCCTTTAATATAAATAGATTAAACTCTCCCATCGAAAGCAGAGATTGACAGATTGTATAAAGATATATGACTCAACTATATACTATTTACAAGTGACCCATCTTAGATCCATAGATAAAAATAGGTTGAAAATGAAAGGATGGAAAAAATATATTTTATGCAAACAGTAACCAAAAGAAAGCTGGGTTAGATCAATATGGACTTTAAGTAAAAAAACTATTTTAGGAGTCAAAGAAGAATATTATTAAATATCGATAAAACTGTCAATTCACCAAGAAGATTTAATGGTTACAAACTTATGCGCACTTAACAGCAGCGCGCCAACATATCTGAAGCAAAAACATATCTGAAGCGAACACTAGTAGAAATGTAGACAGATCTACAATGAGAGTTGTAGATTTCAATGCCCCACTTTCAATACTGGATAGATCATCTAAACAGAAGCTCAATAAGGAAATACAGGACTAAAGACCAACTAGATCTAACTGACACATATAGAACACTTCACCCAATAACAGCAGAATGTATTCTCTTTTCGAGTACACACAGATCATTCTCAAGGATAGATCATAAGTTAGGGAACAAAAGAAGTCTCAATATAAAAAATATATATATATATATATTTTTATTTATTTATTTTTAAGGATTTATTTATTTATTTACTTTTATCCATTTTTACACCCCTTCCCCCCCCCGTTTTTGCTGTTTCTGTGTCCATTCGCTGGGCAACTCTGTGTCCATTTTCTGCCCTCTCTTCTCATCCTTCTCCTCCTGTCTTCACTGGGATTCAATCCTTGGAATCTCTGATGTAGGAGAGAGGCATCCTGCCCGCGCCACCTTAGTTGCTGGTTTTTCGGTGCGTCTCATCTTGCCTCTCCCTTGTGTCACTCTCCTATTATGTCATCATCTTGCTGTGTGGCTCGCGGGAACTGGTGGTGCACCTGCGCACAGGGCCTGGCGGCCCACGCATCTTCTATATATTTTTAAAATTTTTACCAGGAGGTCCCGGGGATCGAACCCAGGTCCCTCCATATGGGAGATGGACGCCAACCAGATATAGCCCCCTGCTATATCTCTTAAGGTTGACCAGAGATACCTAGAGTTACAGTCTTTTCCCATACAGGATGGTCATATAATAAATCAGGCTTAGTTTATCACCAGCATTCTAAAAACCAGACCTAGGGAGGAAAACGAGGTCTGGGGACACATGCATGGTTTCTAATATAGCGAATGTTTAGCCCACCCTGATTATCACAGAATCAGGACAGTGAGAATATTCGCATCAATATAAAAATATTGAAATCATTAAAAGTAACCTCTTTGACCACAATGAAATGAAGCAAGAAAACTGGAAAATTTGCAAGTATGTAGAAATCAGACAGCAAAATTTTTTTTTTTTTTTAGCTTTTAACAATAGAAATTTATTCTCTCACAGTTCTGGAAACATATCATTCCAATCTCTGCCTGTCTTCATGTAGCTTTCTCTTTTGTGTGTTTCTAGTTCTTCTCTTTTTCTATGTTTTATAATGCCTCTGTCTTTGGATTTAGGACCCACTCTAATCCAGAATGATCTCATCTCAAGATCCTTACATCTGCAAAGACCCATACACTAAATAAGGTCACATTTTGAGGTCCTTAGTAGACATGAATTTGGGGTGGGGTGGGGGCGCTATCCAACCCCTACAGATGTTCTGTAGGGCTCTGATGTTGGCATCACAAGTGTGAATGTCCAACCTTCCCCAACCAGATATTTGTTGTTTGTAATTAAATGGAATTAGGGCTAAGTCCCCTGGACTATACTTTTTACCTATACTGCACATTTTTGCCCCTTAAATTACAGAACACAAAGAGATTACTTCTCCTTAGCAGCTCCTAGTTATGCTTTTAATAGCTCTTTCTTTTCAAAGAAATTGTGTTTCAGCACCTATTTACTGAGTACCTATAGGGTACAAGCAGTGTAGAGAATACAAAGAAAGATAAGGTCTGAGCACTGCCTATGAGAATTTGTACAATCTAGTGGAAGTGAGATCATATCTCTAACTATACCCTGTGAGACTCTATGGTACATAGAAGGATACTGGTGTTTAGAAGAGAGAGTGATTATTTTGCCTAAGAGAATAAGAGTTTTGTAAAAATGTCTTTTTAGAGGACGTTGGCAAGTGGCCTAATTTGACTGTAGCATACAGAGCATGAATGGTTCTATTTGGAAAATAAAATGGAAAAATATGTTGGCGCCTATTACAAAGAATAGTGAGTGACAGCTAGTAGAAAACATGCTTTATTTTATAGGCATTGAGGATCTTTTGGAGACTTTCCAACAGGAAGACAGAAGGGAAACTAACATTTATTCAGCATGTCCTATGCTTGTGCCAGGTTGTATTCTTTTCATAAGTGAGTCCTTTTGGTGATCTGAGGGTTAAGGTTATTTAGGTAGACTAATTAGGCAGCAGTGTTTAGAATTGTTTGGGAAATGCAGGGGATTGGAAACATGTACTTTGGAATGGGAAAAAAAACATGATGATATATATTTTTAAGGTTCTTATTTATTTAGTAAATATTTATTGAGTTCCTACTCTTGGGACTCCCATGAGCAGTCTTGTAAGCAGAGATAGAATAAACCAATAGGAAATAATGAGGTACTGAGACGTGGTATTTAAGGAACTGAAATTGGGTAATGTGACAGAAACTGATCTGGTGATTTCTTTAGATTGGATGGACAGGGAACAGCTCTCTGAAGAACTGACATTTTAGCAGACACTTGAGTGATAAGGAGGAACCAGTGTTGAGAAAATTGGGGTTGGGTGTGGGGAGAGTCTCCCAGGCAGAGGGACCATCTAATTTAAAGGCCCTAAAATGGTAACAAACTTTGTGATTCCAAAGAACTAAAGAGTAAGGCAGGATCAGTATTTGTCAATGAAATTTATATGGGGTCAAGAAATAAGTCAAAGTTAAATCATAGGTTTAAAACCTTGAAAACTGGGAGGTGGTAGAACACTTATCAGAAAATTGTATAAGTGAAGATGACAATTTGTTTTGGACATACAGGATTTAATATACTGAGGTAAAGTCATCTTGAGATATCAGTAAGCAAAGAAACGTAGAGACTTGAGCATGTGAAAGGGAATAGGATTAGAGATATCAATTTGAGAGTCATCTGCCTAAAGGAGTTCTGTGAGACTGGGTATTTAGGAAGTTGGAGTGAGGGAGAATGCAAAGACACAGCATTGAGGAATGTGTACATGGGGGAGGAAGAGGATGACTTGGGAGAGAGGGATGGGATAACTAGGAAAAAGCTAGAGTTTGGGCACCTGAGGGCAGGAGGAATTTAAATAGGAGCATGTCATTGCTGTCAAATAGTACAGAACTGGGAAGACCTGCAAATATACTGTTTTGTTTTGTGAACCATCTTGCAGTGAAGATAATTCACTTAACACAAAACATTCCATTAGCTCATATTTTCACGCATTTCATATTGTTGTCTCTTTTGGTGTATTCAAAATTAGAATTGTGATGTAGGTTGCTAGATTGGAATTACAAGCAATTGCAACATTTGCTTGGTCAACATTTTTTTGGTCAGCATTTCTCAAACATGCTTTGCAGTATGTTAAAATATATCCTCCTGGGAAGTGGATGTTGCTCAAGCAATTGGGCTCCCATCTACCATATAGGAGGTCCAGGGTTTGATTGCTGGGGCCTCCTGGTGAAGGCAAGCTGGCCCACACAGTGAGCTGGCCCACGCGGAGAGCTGGCCCACTCAGAGTGCTAGCCCACGCAGGAGTGCTGGCCCGCAAGGAATGCTGGTTTGAGCAGAGAGTTGGCGCAGCAAGATAACGCAACAAAAAGAGACACAGAGAAGAGACAATAAGAGATGCAGCAGACCAGGGAGCTGAGGTGGCGCAAGAGATTGAGCTCCTCTCTCCCACTCCGGAAGGTCCCAGGATCAGTTCCTGGTGCTGCCTAAGGAGAAGACAAGCAGACACAGAACACACAGTGAATGGACACAGAGAGCAGACAGTGAGTGCAAAACAATGGGGGCGGGGGGATAAATAAATAAATAAATCTTAAATATATTTATATCCTTCTAGCAGCAGAACTCAACAGTTGCTTTAAAGTGAAACTGTAATATCAGAAGACATGATTGTGGAGTATTTTAAAGAAATTTAAAACATTTGCTGTTTGACCACCAGGTGGCGTAAAGATTACTTTTAAATTGTTTTATGCTTTGGTACTTGGAATGATTATTTTTAATGCTGAGGAATCATAATTGGTAGTGACAAATTATACCTGTAGCATTTCAGTACATTTGTAGAGGTGTTATTTGATTTCACTTTTTAAAAATATATATACATTCAACAAGTATTTGGAACACCAGCTGTATAGCAGGGCAGACATCAGTCACCAGAAAAACCCAGATAAGTAAACTCTGTGTCTGCCTTCAAGAATTCCTCCTTTCTAATGGAGAGTAGCTAGAAGGTTCATCACAGCTTGATCAGTGCAGTGATAGAAGTATGTTTAAAGTATAGGATAGCCCAGATGGGCAGTGATCTCGTTGCCTTGGGGAAGACAGGGAATATTTCACTGAGGATTTGAAGCACAGTTTGAAGAATGGATTATTAGTGTAAGAAAGAGCACTCTAGACAGTGGGAACATGGCGTGTTTTAGTAAAATATAATTAGTTTAATACTACTTTCATGTAAATGGGGTGGAAGATGAGGTAAGACTGGATAAGTAGGCGGGGCCAGAAAGTAAAAAGCTTTGTGGGCCAAACTGAGAAACTTGGACTCTAGCCTGTAGGCTAAGGGAAGTCTTTGGAAAGTTTTCAGGATGGCAGTCCTATGATCAAACTAGTATTTTAGCAGGGTGACTTGCAGGCCAGTCTAGAATGTGATCTAGAGGACAGAACTAGAGCGGGTAGATCAGTTAGAGGAAGTTTTTGCATTAATCAATATAAGAGAGGATGGTGGCGTGAACTAAAGTGATGGAAGAGATTATGGAAGGACAGATTTAGGTACATGTGTAGAAGTTAGAATCAGCAAAACTCAGTGCTTCATCATGTGTAGGGGGAGAAAAAAAACCAAGGATGATCCTCCACCCCTGGCCTGGTTCACTGGGGGAATGGCGGTGCTATAAGCTGACACAAGAAATATGTAGGCCAAACAAGGAATTGTGTGTATGTCTGTATGGTATGTGAAAATGATTTGTGAAGTTTTATAAACATAAGAGCCATGGGTTTTACAGGGTTTCCAGGAAAAAAATATCTTTTAGACAGTTGGTTCTGCAGGTTTAGATTTTATAGGTGTGGTAGGGATTATAGAAGTAGGTGAAAGGAGTCAAGAATTGATGGAGAGATCCAAGATGGCAGAGTAGGGAATGGCAGGCTACACTCTTCCTCCAGAAACTGTGGGAAGACCTAATATTTTTTTTCAGGGGAACATGGACAACTACAAAGATACAGAGTAAGTGTAAAAGAGGACACTTAAAACAAAATGAAATAAAACCCTAAACTAGAAAGAGAAGCTAACCAACTGAATAAGCTCATGAAGATAAACAGATGCCTATACACCAGCAAAATACTACAAGCCATACTAAGAAACAAGAAGACATGGCCCAGTCTAATTGAACACACTAAAAAGCAGGAGGAAATGCAGAAGATGGAGTAACTAATCAAGGATGTCCAGACAAATAACATGAATCAACTTAATGAAGTGAAGGAAGAGATAAAGGATACCAAGAAGACACTAGGGGAACATACAGAAGAAATGGTAAACATATGTGAAAAAATAACAGATCTGATGGTGATGAAAAGCACAATGCAATAAATTAAAAATATGCTAGAAGCACATAATAGATTTGAACAGGCAGAGGAAAAAATTAGTGACGTTCAAGATAGATAAAAAAAAAGAAAAAAAATTCAGCAGGTACTCAGGGAATTGAATGACAACATGAAATGCACAAACATACACATGATAGGCATCCCAGAGAGAGAAGAGAAGACAAAGGAGTTTGGGAAGAAATAATGGCTGAAAATGTCCCAACTCTTCTGAGGAACATGGATGTACATGTGAAAGAAGCACAGCCAACACAATCTAAACAGAAATAAATCCTAACAGACTTACCGAGACACATACTTATCAGATTGTCTAATACTCAAGACAGAGAGAATTCTGAAAGCAACAAGAGAAAAGAGATCCACCACCTTAAGGGAAGGTAATTAAGATAAAGTGCTGATTTTTCATCTGAAACCATGGAGACAAAAAGGCAGTGGTATGACATAATTAAGGTGCTAAAAGAAAAAACTGCCAGCTAAGAATTCTGTATGCAGCAAAACAGGCATTCAAAAATGAGGGAGAGTTCACAAAATATTCACAGATAAACAGAAATTGAGATAGTTTGTCAATAAGAGGCCTGCCCTTCAAGAAATACTTAAAGAAGTTCTGCAGATTGAAAGGAAGGAACAGGATAGAGAAAATTGGAGGAGAGTGTAGAAAGGAAGATTATTAGTAAGAGTAAATAAAAGGAAATATAGAGAAAGAAAACAAAATATGACATATATAAACCTAAAGAATAAATGACTAATGTAAGTAGTGCCTTGATAGTAATAACAATAATGTTAATGGATTAAACTCTCCAATCAAAAGACACAGTTTTGTAGAATGGATAAGGAAATACAACACATCTATATGTTGTCTACAAGAACTCATCTTAGATACAGAGATGCACAGAGGTTGCAAGTGAAAGGTTAGAAAAACAATTTTACAAACAAACATAAACCAAAGAAGGACTGGAGTAGCTATACTAATATCAAACAAAATAGATTTTAAATGCAATACTGTTGTAGGAGACAAAGAAGGAAACTATATATTAATAAAAGGAGTAATCTATCAAGAAGAAAGAAAAATCACAAATAGTTATGCAAACCAGGGTGCTCCAAAATACAGGAGGCAAACAATGGCAAAACTAAGAGGAGAAACAGATACCTCTGCAATCATAGTTGGGGACTTTAATACACCATTGCCACCACTAGACAGAACACCTCGACAGAGGGTTAATAAAGAAACAGAAACCTTGAATAGTACATTAGAGGACCTAGACCTAATAGCCATATACAGAACATTAAACCCAAATACAGTAGTATGTACATTCTTCTCAAGTACATATGGATCATTCTCCAGGATAAACCACATGCAAGGTCATAGAACAAATCTAAATGAATTTAAAAAGATTGAAATTTACAAAATAATTTCTCTGGCCACAATGGAATGAAGCTGGAAATTAATAAGGGGCAGAGAATCAGAATAGGCACAAAGATATGGAAGTTAAGCAACACACTCTTAAACAAGGAGGAAATTGCAAAAGAAATCAGTAACTACCTTGAAAAGAATGAAAATGAGAACACAGCATATCAATACATATGGAATGCAGCTAAAGCAGTGCTGAGGGAAATTTATAGCCATAAATACCTATATTAAAAAACAAAAAAAGAACTAAAATTAAAGACCTAACTGCACACATAGAGGAACTAGAAAAAGAACAACGAATCCCAAAGCAAGTAGAAGGAAGAAATAACAAAGATTAGAACAGAGCTAAATGAAATTGAGAATAAAAACACACTAGAAAAAAAGGGAACAAAACCAAAAGCTGGTTCTTTGAGAAGATTAATAAAATTGGCAAACACTTAGCCAGACTAACACAGAAAAATGAGAGGAAATGCAAATAAACAAAATAAAAAATGAGATCCCACAGAAATAAAGAGTATCATAAGAGGATACTTTGAAATATTGTATGCCAACAAGATGGATAACTTAGACGAAATGAACAAATTTCTAGAAACACACAAGCAACCTACATTAATGAAAGAAGAAATGAAGAACTCAACAGACCAATCACAAGTCATAAGATTGAATTTTAGTTGTCAAAAACCTCTCAGCTAAGAAAAGCCCAAGACCAGATGGCTTGACAGGTTCATTCTACCAGTCATTCCAGAAAGAACTAACACGATCCTGCTTAAACTCTTTCAAAAAATAGGAGTGGAGGGAACATTACCTATCTCGTTCTACAATGCCAACATCAACAAAGCCACATAAAGACACCACAAGAAAAGAAAACTACAGACCACATAAAGATGCCACAAGAAAAGAAAACTATGGACCAATCTCTCTAATGATTTCTAGATGCAGAAATCCTCAACAAAATACTTGCAAATTGAATCCAAGAACACCTCAAATGGATTATACACCATGATCAAATGGGTTTTATCCCAGTTATGCAAGGATGGTTCAACATAAGAAAATCAATCAATGTAATATGCCACATTAGCAGATTGAAAGAAAAAAGTCACGTGAACATCTCTATTGACACAGAAAAAGCATTTGACAAGATACAGCATCCGTTATTGATAAAAACACTTGAAAAAATAGGAATAGAAGGAAAAGTCCTCAACATTATGAAAGGTTTATATGAAAAACCTACTCAATGATGAAAGGCTAAAGGCTTTCCCGCTAAGATCTGGAACAGGATAAGAATTCCCACTGTCACTGCTCTTACTTACCATTGTATTAGAAGTACTTGCTTGAGCACTTAGGCAAGAAAAGGAAATAAAAGGCATCTAAATTAAAACGTTCACTATTTGCAAATGACATGATTGCATGCATAGAAATTCCCGAAAATGTACAACAAGGCTTCTAGAGCTGATAAATAATTTCAGTAAAGTGACAGGATATAAGACCAACATGCAAAAATCAGTAGCATTTCTGTACACTAATAATGAGTAATCTGAGGAGAAAATCAAGAAAAAAAATTCTTTTTACCATAGCAACTAAATAATAAAATATCTAGGAGTAAATTTAAGGATGTAAAGAACTTGTACGCAGAAAACTACACACTATTGTTAAAGGAAATCAAAGAAGACCTAAATAAATGGAAGAATATTCCATGTTCATGGATTGGAAAACTAAATATAATTAAGATGTCTATCCTATACAAATTGATTTACAGCTTCAACCCAACCCCAATAAAAGTTCCAGCAGCATTTTTTTCTGAACTAGAAAAGCCATTATTGAAATTTATCTGGAAGTGTGAGGGGTCCTGGATAGCCAAAACATCTTGAAAAGGAAAAACGAAATGGAGGAATCATGCTACATGACTTTAAAGCATAATACAAAGCTACATAGGTCAAAACTGCATGGTATTGGCACAAGCATAGAAATACCAATGGAAGTGAATTGAGAGCTCAGATATAGACTCATGCATATTTGGCCAACTGATATTTGACAAGGTCACCACACCCTCTCAACTGGGGCAGCATAGTCTCTTTCACAAATGTTGCTTGGAGAATTGGACACCCACATCCAAAAGAATGAAGGAGGATCAGCATTTCATACCCTATACACAAATGAACTCAAGATGGACAAATGATCTAAACATAAGAGTAAAGAGCATAAAGCTCCTGGAAGATAATGTAGGGAAGCATCTGCGAGATCTTGTAGTAGGAAATGGTTCCATAAACTTTACACCCAAAGTGTAACCAATGAATGAAAAAATAGATAAATGGAACCTCTCAAAATTAAAACTTTTGTGCTTCAAAAGAATTTGTCAGGATAGTAAAAAGCCTACTCAATGGGAGAAAATATTTGGGAACCACTTACCCAAAAAAGAGTCTCATATTCAGCATATATAAAGAAATTTTACCTCTTGAACATAAAATGACAGCCCATTTAAAAAGTGGGAAAGAGAACAACCAACAAAATGACAGCAGAGTAAGGAGCTCCTAGAATTAGCTCCTGCTACAGGGCAGTCAGTAATCACCCAGAGCTACCTAAAGCACTTGTTTGGGGCTCCAGGAGACCAGAACATCAATAAAAAGGGCCCACCAGTGGATCATCTTCCTTTGCCAGACACTGCCCCTGCATTGGGGGAGGGTTGCTGCTCCCTTGGAGAATGTGGCAGAGCTCTCCAGGATGGGAATTCAGTATTCTCTCATTTCTTGAGTGATTCTCCACCCACTGTGACCATGCCCCATGAGCATATACCTTTTATGTACGTTCAGGTGAACTTCCTCCCATGCATCCCCCATCCCTGACACCCTCCACCAACAATCCTCTCCCACCACAGTTGTAACCCTTCTGTGATCCAAAGCTTCTTTAAAGATGAAGGCAATACAATAGCCAAATACAATTAATAGAAAAATGAACTAATAATGATAAGTTTAAATGTAAGAGATAAAATACATGAGAACTTAAAAAAAACAAATAAATAAAATAAAATTAAAGGATTGGGATATTTAAAACATGGGGAAAAAATTAAAAAAAATTTTTTTTGACATTTTACCTTTTATCACTACAATACCTGGTGTCCAGTCTGTACTGTGACACCTTTCCTCTCTCACTCCTGAGTGTCTCAGTATTTTTCATTTAATTTTCAAAGAAGTTTTAGGTTACAGCAAAGTCACACAAAGAATACAAGAGGCTCTTTTATACCCAGCCTCCTCCCCCTTTACTCACCCCATATTAAAACCTTTTTGTATGTGGATGGTAGCATTGTTATAACTGTTATACAGATAGTGAAACATAGCTACTAAACATGGTCAATGGTTTACAGTATGGTTTACATTTTAGATTGTACACTTTTATAAATTTTGATGATATTTACCATGTCCTGTGTCCATCACTATAAGGTAATGAAAAACATTTCCACTGACCACTAAATACTCCCTGTTTGATCTAATCTGTTCCTCCCTCCCTATCCCCCCAGGGCCCACAACGACCCCCTGGCTTGACTCATTGGATGACAAGATTCATAGTTACATGCAACAAGAGGTCTTGACACCCTGGTTTGTCCTCCCCTATTAGGATCCGCCCTTGCTCAAAAGAGACGCCCACCTGTCTATTTCTGAGCGAATTGGTCCTCCCAAAGATGGGAGTCCATCTCCTTCCCACTCATTGTGTGGGTCTCCACCCACTGATATGACACATTATGACAGGATGGACCCTCACACACTTCCTAGAAGCCTGCCCCAGATGCTTCCTGTCCTGAATGTCCCCCAACTAACACCCTAAACCAGTGACACTTCCTTGTCATATTGCCATGAGAGCATTCCCACCTCTGTACTTTCAACCTCATATCCACAAATCCAAAGTGTTTACGTGGTCCCTCTTCCATCTCTCCCCCTAGTATCCTGGGTACTCTAATCCACCCTTCCCAGTCTAGCCATCTGTCAACCCTGCACCACCAAACCTAATAATATCACTACCCACTTGTCTTATCCCTTCAATATGCAACTATACTCTATCACTTTACCATAGATTTTGACCGTATGGGTGATGGCTCCAACTTTCTCTTCTCTTTCTCTTTCTTGTAAACCTATCTTTCAGACAATAGTTCTTGGAGACTGCTCAATTTCCTTAATTCATATCAGTGAGGTAATGTACTGTTCATCCCTCAATGCCTGGCTTGATTCACTCAACATAAGGTCTTCAAGATTCATCCATGTTATTCTGTGTGTTAGCACTTTATTCCTTCTTACATCTGAGTAATATTCCATTTTATGTATGTACCACATTTTGTTTATCCATTCATCTGTTGATGAGCATCTGGGTTGATTCCAACTTTTGGCAATATTGAACAATGCTGCTATGAACATTGGTGTGCATATATCTGTTCGTATCTTTGCTTTCTTTTTTTTTATTTTTTATTTTTTTATTGTGGGTAAAAATCAAATTTTTCACAATACAAACCAATATTTGTAAAATGATATATAGATATATATGCATATATGTGCATTTGCTTACATAAAGGTTTTTTTTTTTTTTTCATATATATTTTAAAAGATACTTAAATTTTTTCTGGGTGTATACCCAGCAGTGGAATCGCTGGATCATACAGAAATCTATAGTTAGTTTTTTTGAGGAACTGCCAAACTATCTTCCCCAGTGGCTGGACCACTCCACAATGCCACCAGAAGTGGATGTAGGTTCCCATTCCTCCAATCCTCTCCAACACTTACAGTCTGCTGTTTTTTTAATAGCCACCATCTCATTGTAGTTTTGATTTGCATTTTCCTAATAGCTAGCGATGTCGAGCATTTTTTCATGTGCTTTTTAGCCATTTGTATTTCTTCCTTGGAGAAGTGTCTTTTCAGGTCACTTTTCCATTTCTTAAATGGGTTGTTTGTCTTTTTATTTTGGAGGTGTAGGATTTCTTTATATATGCAGGATATTAGGCTTCTATCAGGTACTTGCTTGCCAAATATTTTCTCCCATTTGGTAGGCTGCCTTTTTATTTTCTTGATAACATCCTTTGAGGTTCAAAAGTTTTTAATTTTGAGGAGATCCCATTTATCTGTTTTTTTTTTTTTGTTGTTGTTGTTGCTCATGCTTTGGGTGTGAAGTTCATGAAACCATTTCCTATTACAAGGTCCTGTAGATGAGATTCTTCCCTACATTATCTTCCGAGGTCTTTATGGTTGTCGCTCTTACATTTAGATCTTTGATCCATCTTGAGTTGATTTTTGTATAAGGTGTGAGATGGTGTTCCTCTCTCATTCTTTTGGATATGGGTATCCAGTTCTCCAAGCACCACTTGTTGAAGAGACCATTGTCTCCCAACTGAGTGGGCTTGGTGGCCTTGTCGAATATCAGATGACTGTATATATGAGGATCTATATCAGAACTCTTAATTCGGTTCCATTGGTCAGTATGTCTATCCTTGTACCAAAACCATGCAGTTATGACCACTGTAGCTTTGTAGTATGTTTTAAAATCAGCTAGCATGATACCTCAAACTTCATTTTTCTTTTTCAGTATGTCTTTGCCAATTTGGGGCCTCTTACCTTTCCAATTTTGTAGTGTGTTTTTCCAGTTCCTTAAAAAAGTGTTGATTTTTATTGGGATTGAATTAAATCTGTAGATTAGTTTGGGTAGGATAGACATCTTGATGTTTAGTCTTCCTATCCATGAACAGGGAATATTCTTCCATTTAAGTCTTCTTTGATTTCCTTTAACAGTGTTGTGTAGTTTTCTGTATATAAGTCCTTTACATCTTTGGTTAAATTTATTCCTAGGTATTTGATTATTTTAGTTACTATTATAAATGGTATTTTTTTCTTGATTTCCTCCTCTGCTTGCTTGTTATTGGTGTACAGAAATGCTACTGATTTTTGAGCATTGATCTTATAGCCTATGATGTTCGTGAACTCCTTTATAAGTTCTAGAAGTTTTGTTGTAGATTTCTCAGTCCTTTCTACATATAGGATCATGTCATCTTGTAAATAATGAGATTTTTACTTCTTCTTTTCCATTTGGGATACCTTTTATATCTTTTTCTTGCCTCAGTGCTTGAGCACATACTTCTAAGACAATGTTAAATAGGAGTGTTGATAGTGGACATCCTTGTCTTTTCCCGATCTCAGAGGGAAGGCTTTTAGGATTTCACCATTGAAGATGATGTTAGCTTTGGGTTTTTCATATATCCCCTTTTTCATGTTCAGAAACTTTCTTTCTATTCCTATCTTTTGCAGTGTTTTTATCAGGAAAGTGTGCCGTATTTTGTCGAATGCTTTTTCTGCATCTATAGAGATGATCATGTGATTTTTTTCTTTCGATCTGTTTATGTGGTGTATTACATTGATTGATTTTCTTAAGTTGAATCATCCTTGCATACCCGAATGAAGCCCATTTGGTCATGGTGTATAATTCTTTTGATATGTTCTTGAATGCAATTAGCAAGTATTTTGTTGAGGATTTTAGCATCTAGGTTCATTAGAGAAATTGTTCTGTAATTTTCCTTTCTTGTGGTATCTTTGTTTGGCTTTGGTATTGGGGTAATATTGGCATCATAGAATGAGTTAGGCAGTGTTCCTTCTAATTCTATTTTTGGAAGAGCTTAAGCAGGATTGGTGTTAGCTCTTTCTGGAATGTTTGGTAGAATTCAGCTGTGAAGCCCTCTGGTCCTGGGCTCTTCTTAGTTGGGAGGGTTTTGATGACTGAGTCTATATCTTTACTTGTAATTGAACTGTTGAGTTTATCAATTTCTTCTTTTGTCGATGTAGGCTGTTTGTGAGTTTCTAGGAATTTGTCCATTTCCTCTAAATTTTTATTCTTGTTGGCATATAATTTTTCAAAGTATCCTCTTAGGATACTCTATTTCTGTGGGGTCAGTAGTGATAGTCCCTTCCTCTTTCCTTAGTTTGTGTATTTGCATCTGCTCTCTCTTTTTCTTTGTTAGTTTGGCTAAGGGTTTGTCAATTTTATTGATATTCTCAAAGAACCATATTTTGGTTTTGTTTATTTTTTCTAGTACTTTCTTATTTTCTATTTCATTTAGTTCTGCTCTAATCTTTGTTATTTCCTTCTTTCTACTTCCTTTAGGGTTAGTTTATTGTTGTTGTTCCAGTTCCTCCATTGTTGCAGTTAGCTCTTCAATTTTAGCTCTTTCTTCTTTTTAAATATATGCATTTATGGCTATGGATTTCCCTGTCAGTACAACTTTGGCTGCATCCCATAGGTTTTGATATGTTGTGTTGTCATTTTCATTCATTTCAAGGTAGTTACTGATTTCTTTTGAGATTTTCTCTTTGACTCGCTGTTTGTCTAAGAGTTTGTTGTTTAACTTCCATATCTTTGTGCCTAATTTGGTTCTCTGGCCTTTAGAGATTTCCAGTTTCATTCTCTTGTGGTCAGAGAAATTACTCTGTATAATCTCAATCTTTCTGAATTCATTGAGAGTTTTTCTGTGGCCTAGCATGTGGTTTATCTTAGAGTATGATCCATGTGCACTCAAGAAGAATGTATATCCCATTGTTTTTGGGTGTAGCATTTTGTATATGTCTATTAGGTCCAGGCCTTCTAATTTATTACTCAGAGTCTTTGTTTCTTTATTGATTCTCTGTTTAGATGTTCTGTCTAATGTTGACAATTGTATATTATAGTCTCCCACTATTATTGTAGTGGCATTTATGTCTCCACTGTTTTTCCAGTGTTTGCCTCATGTATTTTGAGGAACCCTGATTAGGTGCATAAATGTTTATGATTGTTCTCTCTTCTTGAAAGACTACCCCTTTTATTAATATATAGTGTCCATCTTTATCTCTTACAATAGTTTTGCATTTAAAGTCTATTTTGTCTGATATTAGGATAGCTATTCCTGCCCTTTTTTGGCTATTGTTTGCTTGTAAAATTGTTTTCCAGCCATTCACTTTCAGCCTTCTTGAATCCCTGGGTCTAAGGCGAGTTCCTTGTAGACACCGTATAGATGGATTGTATTTCCTTATTCATTCTGCCAATCTGTGTCTCTTGACTGGTGAGTTTAATCCATTAACATTCAGTGTTATTACTCTCAATGAATTTCTTACATCAGCCATATTTTCTTTGGGTTCATGTATATTGTGGCAGTTTGATGTAATTACGAATTCCCAAAATATAATTGAATCATGCTTGTAAACTGATCTGTTAATCTGGGCATGATTAGGTTAGGATTAGGGCGTTGAGCCCCACCCCTTGGTGGGTGGGGAATTGAATATAAAAGGCAAGGCAAAGGACAGTTGAAGCAGTCTTTTGAGAAGCAGTTTTTTTTTTTAAAGATTTTATTTATTTATTCATTTATCCCCCCCCTTGCTGCTTGTGCTCGCTGGGTCAGCCAACCACGCCGTGCAGGCGGGCCCGCCCTCACCAGGAGGCCCCGGGAACCGAACCCGGGGCCTCCCATATGGTAAACGGGAGCTCCACTGATTAAGCCACAGCCGCTTCCCGAGAAGCAGTTTTGATGTTGAAAAGAAGGCCCCAGGAGAAGAGAAGCAAGCCGTTTGCCTGATCATCTACAGCTGGCCTTGAGGAGGAAACAGGAGCTAAGCCCGGAGAGAAATGCAGCCCCGGGAAGAGAGGAACCCAGAAGCCTGAACCCTGGCAAACTCCGGCAGCTGTCTTGCTCCAACACGTGGCAATGAACATTGGTGAGAGAAGAAACTTAACGCTTTATGGCCTGGTATCTGTGGACTTCTACCCCAAATAAATAAAGACCAACCCACTTTTGGTATTTTACATTAGCACCCCTTTGGCTAACTAATATAGAATTTGGTACCGAGGAGTGGGGAAGTGCTTTTGTAATTACCAAAATGTTGGAACGGTTTTATGAATGGGTAAGGGGTATTTTTTGCTTCTTTTTTGTCTTTTTAGTTGTTCTTACACTCTCCTCCAACTCTTTCTCTCCTGTTTTTTCCTTTCAACCTGTAGAACTTCCTTTAGTATTTCTTGAAGTGCAGGGTTCTTATTGTCATACTCTTAATTTCTGTTTATCTGTGAATATTTTGAACTCTCCATCATTTTTGAATGCCAGCTTTGCTCGATAGAGAATTCATGGCTGGAAGTTTTTTTTCTTTTAGTATCTTGACTGTCTTCTTGCCTCCATGGTTTCAGATGAGAAATTAGCATTTAATCTTACAGTGCTTCCCTTGTATGTGATGGTTCTCTTTTCTTTTCTTTTGCTGCCTTGAGTATTTTCTCTTTGTCTTGAGCATTGGACATTTTGATAATTATATGTCTTGGAGTAGGCCTTTTGGGATTTATACTGTTTCAGGTGCGCTGTGCTTCCTGACATGTACACCCACGTCCCTCAATAGGGTTGGGAAGTTTTCAGCCATTATTTCCTTCAACACTCTTTCTGTTCCCTTTCCCTTCTCTTCTCCTTCTGGGATGCGTATAATGCATATGTTTGTGCGTTTTGTGTTGTCATCTAAATCCCTTAGTCACTGCTGGATTTTCTCTCTTTTTATCTATATCTTCTACTATCTGTTTGATTTCAGATGTACTGTCTTCCACATCACTAATTATTTCTTCTGCCTATTCAAATCTGGTGTTATGTGAATCCAGTGTCTTTTTGATTTCTTGGATTTTGCCATTCATCACCATCATTTCCATTATCTTTTTATGTATGTTTTCAATTTCTTCAGCATGTTCTCCCAGTGTCTTCTTAATATCCTTAATCTCTTCCTTCACTTCATTAAGTTGGTCCATTATATTTGTTTAGACAGCTTTGATTAGTTGTTTGATGTTCTGCATCTCTTTTTGGTTTGTAGTTTGTTCATTGGAATGGTCCATGTCTTCCTGTTTCTCAGTATGGTTTGTAATTTTTTGTTGCCCTCTCATCATCATTTTATCTCGATGGGTTTATTCATTGATTAGCTTCTCTCTCTGCTCTAGAGTTTTATTTAGCTGATGGTTTTGTGTGTGTTTTAACTTTTCTCTTTGACACTTTGTTCTTCTTGTTCTATTTCCTTGCTTTTTTCTATGTTCCCTTGGAGGAAAAAGATTAGGGCCAGAGGAATCGAAAGAGTTAAGAAAGGTAAAAGGATAATAGTAATATTGATAAAAGTTAGAAAGGGAACCATATAAGACTTAGTAAAATGAGTATTTAACTAATGTAGCAGTGTAGAGTAATAGGGAAAAAAAAGTGGAGTACCTACAGTGGAATGGGAAATGAAATAGAGGAAAATGTATAGAATTATTTAAAGGTCAGAATGATGAGAAGAGAGAGAAAGAGTAAAGAAAGGGCTGAAAGGAAAAAGTTAATAATAAAAAAAAGAAAACAGAATAGGTAAGATAGAAATTGACACCCATGAAGTTGAGGACTAATGAAATAAGGTGGAATGTAAGAACCACAACAGAAAGGAGATGGTAGAAAGATGAAGGAAGGAAAAGAGATAGTGTTGGTAGACAAAATCAATATACAGAGACAATGGAAAATCAAGGAAGAAGAAGCACAGCAAAGAAGAAACAAGCTAGCAGCACCTAATTTAAACAGGGGGGGGGGATAGGAAAGAAAAGCAAGAAACAAAGAAAAACTAAACAAACACACAAGCAAGTAGTCAAACAAAGCTAAGGAAGAACAACGTTCCTTCTTGGGCTCTTGTGGAACCTCTCAGCCTGCCTGTGTTCATCAATTAATTACCCTGTAGGCTTCTATCTGCAGGCTTTGAGGCAGATTTTAGTGATTAAACTAAGTTAAATGTTTTTTTGGAGAAATAAGGGACCCAAAAGACAGTCCCTTCTAGAACACCCCCTCCGCCGAGGGGACACTAAATAGGCTCGTGGAAACTTATCAAACACTCCCCACTGCCTGACTCCCCCAGGGGAGCTGAAACTGATACTCCTCAGCGCAGAACTTTAAAATTGGCTGACTCTGCCCCCTCCTGAGCCAAGCCTCTGTATCCCAGGGTGGTTAGATAAATCAGGCTTCTTCAGCAGATTCGTCTCTCCCCTCAGCCAGGCGCCACTTCAAGCTGTCTGGTTTGCTCCCCAAAGGTGCAAGGGGGTCCAGGCAGCCAACCCACAGAAAGAAAACCCTTCTCCACCCTCTGCCTGAACTCTCCCACTCTCAGAGAATGCTCCCTTTCACCGGGTTGCCAGTGAAAGTCGGGGCTCACCCTAGCCCTTTACCCTGAGGGTGGGGCTTAGCCGTCCACTCCATGATTTCCAGCTGGGGAAAAACTCAGGATTTTATCTTGAGCAATCCACCTCGCTGTCCAGCTTCCTTCAGATCGATGTCCCTAAGGTTCTCGCTCCGTGGGCTCCCAGAACAGACCGCTTGGGCAGGATCCTGTCCCCAGTCAACCGTCCTCTGCGAGAGAGATGGTGAGTGCCCACCTAAACCAACGCCATCTTGCCTCCTTCCCCAGTTAGACTCATTTATAATTTCCTTACACATGATTCTTCTACCCCTTTTATTTGAGCCTATAATTAGCACTATACCCATTAATTATATGTAACAGAGACTTAAATGTTCAATCTGTTCATATGACGGTTGAGTCCTGAATCTCAGAAGAGTTGCAACCAAAACCTACTCTCCAGTTTATTGGACTTTCCCAGGCCAACAAACAAAACGATGATGATGGACAACCCCCATCCCCAAAAACATAAGAATATCTGCAACTGCAAGCAAAATGGGTCCTTCTGTCTACACCATAAGAGCTAAATACCCTCTTAATCTGAAGCATAGCTGGTATCACCATCCCCAGATCCTCAAAGTTGAGGAATGGACAAATATAAGGGGGGAAAGCAACCATGGATAAAGTAATTTTATTAATATTGTAGTAATGGAAGACCATGTAACATTGTTATAAAGATAGTGGTTTCCAGATGTTCTGAGGGGAGACAGAGGGAATAATAGGTGGAACATAGGGTATATCTAGGGCAATGGAAATAAGTGTAAACTAGAGACTTTGGTTAGTAGCAATGCTTCAATATTTATTCTCAATTGTAACAAATGTATCACACTATTTTAAGATGTTATTAATGGGGGAAGATATAGGATGGGGAGGGTGTGGGGTATATGGCAATCCCTTTTATCTTTGGTTTAACTTCTGTAATCTAAAACCTCTTTAAAAATAAAGTTTATTATTAAAAAAAATGAATGGAAATGCAAATATATTTTGGGTAGCAGAAATAAATACCTGTACTCTTGATCCAGAGGTGGGCATTTCTGGGGCAAGATGTGTATCAGGAGGGTATCTGGTCTACTGAGTTAAGAATGCTTGATATCTACTCTGAAATGTAAGTGAAGTTAAGAAAGAAGATAAAAGGGTTAAAGGCTTAGTGAAGTTGAAGAGAGAGTCTTTGGGATTCAGTGTGTGAGATAGAACATAGGATATTGTAGAGTTTTTGTTCATGTTATGATTTTAATTGATATCTTATTTCATGTAATTTTGTATGTTATATCGCACTTGAGAATAATTTAGATCCCTGATACCTATAATTATTCTATAATTATTTAATGACAATAGGTAATATTTATTGCACACTTAATATGTACCAGACTGTGCTTGTTTGGTGTGTGGGTGTAGTTTATTGTCTCATTAAGTCTAATGACAAATATGTTAGGTTTGTCATATCCAGTGACTTGCAGAGAAATTGCAGTTCTTAATCCCTTCATCCAAATTATAAAAGAAGAGACAAGCCTGCTTCACCTCAGTCCCTCCTGGAAAAACTTGAGTTTCAGAGTGTTGCAGTAGCATGGCTTCATTTTCTCTTCTCTCCTTTGAATATGATGCTTTGTTAGTCATGCTTTGAAATTTCTGTTGAGAAAAGCCATCCAAGCAAATGAGTAAAGTCTGATTGTAGTTACAGAAGACTCATTTAAATAGGCAGAGGGATATTACTGTCTATTTCCATGCTACATGTTATTCTAACAAGAATGGATATTTAAAAATCCTGTTTTATGAATAAATATTTTATGACTATTGTCAGAAATTATAACCAGTTAATACTCTGTATAACTGATAATGTTTAACTCTGAGAAAGCCGTTTTTTAAAATATTGTCTTTTCCATATGATGACACCTTATAATAGTTACACTTACCCATTATTACTTCCTTTATTAGGCAGCAAGTGGTTTCCACTATGGAAATGGTGGTTTCTGATGGAAATGCTGTTTGTGGTCTTCAAAGTTTTCAATGTTTAAGCCAGATGTAGAAGTGAATTCATTATTGATTATAATGAAAAAGGATGTCATTGGCTTTTTGTTAACTAGTTTTCTGAGACATTTTAAGTGATTATGGCAATAACTATAGTCTTTCTCTCTCTCTACCGCTCTCCCTCTTTTCCTTCCTCCCTCCACCCCTCCAACCCTGTCTATCTGTCTGTCTATCTCTCTATCTCTCTAACTACCTACTTGTCATGGTTTTCTAAGTTCCAAGGAGTTTGACCCTAGCTTATTAGGAATATTAAAGAATGAGAAGCCTGTCAGAGCCAGCAGCAGGTTTCAGAAGGAAGCATTTCTCCTAATAAGGTATCTTCACATGATACTGTGGAGAGTTTAGAGGACTACAGAGATGAAAAGACACAGGGCCTCTGGCCTAAAGGAGCTCATGAACAATTAGATAATATATAATAGAAATCGAAGTGTACAATTGTGGAACTGTATAGAAAGTGATATATAGCATCTCTGCTGTAGTTAGAAGCTGATTGGACCTGGAACTGAAGAATTAGTTTCATTTGCTCACCATGTGGCTTTTCTCCGACCTGTTAAACAAGTTGAGCCTGCATTTTCTTATTGGTAAATTAAGGATGATAATAACGTGTCTTCCAGGGTTGTTGTGAACATCAATTGAATTATTCTGTGAAACTACATTGTAAAGTGAAATATGAATATAAGTTTCTTTTATTCAGTTTGATATTTTAAGAAGTTTACTGCTGTGAGCCATATTATGTAAAATGTCAACATGCTCCTCTATTGTGGAGTTAATGTATTTCTTTAGCATACCTAGAACAGATTCCTTTCTGCATGTTTATCCAAATTGACATCTCCAACATCATGTCCTTATCACTCTTTTCTGAGGATACATAAACAAAGCAGCTAGGAAGAGAGGTGGTCAGTTTTGAGTATTTCTGCCTTCATAACACACACAGAACTACTCCTTTTAAGTTTGTACCTTTCGGTGCGTGAAGGAAATGAGGAGTGGCTGTGACTTGTCAAAAGGCACACCAGTGTGGAGTGAAAAGCAGAGACAAGAAACAACTTCTTTACTTCCCAGTTTGTAGTAAGCAGAATTCATTTTATGAGTCTTTCCAGAAATCATCACCCATGACATTCAGCTTACCTTGATAGAAAATTGAGTAGATTAGTGAAATATTTTGTGTTTGCTTTTTAGTGGAGAATTGTTTTGCATTCCATGAAAGAAAAATATAATCTACCTGAATAATTATCATCTTCTTTGTGTGTGAAGTGTGAGATGTATGTCTTTAAAAGAAGTAATTTCAAATGTTTATCCTTGCCCATAAGAAAAAAAAGTGTCCCATTGGCTTAAAACGAGAGGTCTGTGTATCTATTTTAGTATAGAAATAACCACATGGAGTAAAAGCCTTTGCTGATAGTTCATTGCCATCACATTTGTGAACTTTCCGCATTATCTCCCAAGCATGTAGTGCAGATATTGCAGTCATAATTAGCAAGCACATACCTGCACATTATAATGGTTATAGTAGACACTTGTTAAATGAATAGACTCTAAAATCAAAGCTTCATCTTCTGATTCTACCTTTTACTAATGTCCTATTCAGCTAGTGTCCTATTCACCTTTTCTCCAACTTCAAGAAAATATGAACTAGGGACAGTTTTCTATATCCCTATACATTATCATCCTCTTTCATTCAGTCTCAGAGGAAGAATCTATGACATTACTAAGCACAACCCATCCTCCTAGGTCTTTGGCTCTAGCTCCTTCTGTCTTTTCTAGGGCCATGCCCTACCTGTCATTCCTATTTTCTCTCATATTTCCAACCTCTGCTTCTTCATTGTTTTTTTCTTGTTAGACTATAATTGTTTGGCTTTCTTTCAATTTGCATGTCACATTTGTCTGCAGTTACTGTCCATGTTATACTCCCTGTATCCAGGTCTTCAGAAAAGTTGACCATCTTCACTTACTTTCTATCCATTCACTCTTTTTTTTTTTTTTTTAAACCAGCAGAGTTTAGGTTTATTTTTCTATTTTTGAAGATGTTCAAAGGTGAGTGGCCTGGGAGTGGTGTGGCAGGTTCACACATGCCACTGTAGGCCCAGGCTCCTGGGACTTTCTCTTGTGCCACATTTCTCTTTGTAGCTACTACCCTCGTGGCTACAAAACAGCTCCTCCAGTCTGAGGATGGGGAACGGATTCCAGGCTGGAATAAAAGGAAAGGGAGAAGGAAGAGGAGCAAAGGGCAGAAGGTGAGGAGAACGTGATGACCATTTCTGTCTGTAGTGACTTCTCGTGACCTCTCATTGGCCAGGAATGGGGAAGATGGCATCCCTTGGGTGCAAGGAAGGGTAGGAGGCAGGGATTTTGAAACTGCTGGGGGTTTTTCTTTCTTTCATTTTTTTAATACAGAGCACATCACTTCCCTGAACACAACTGGGGTTCTGTGAGTAAGGAAGGAGAGAGCGACTACCTAATTGACCTTAAGCAGTCTCTGCAACTGAGCCAAACAGTGTGTCTTAACAAACAAAGAATTAACATTGTAAACACCGTGTACTCTGATCACAATGCCATCAACTGAGAAATCGATTGTAGAAGGAACTTAAAATACTCTCATTTTGAATACCAATTTTCCCCCCAAATAACCTATGAGCCAAAAAACTCATAATAGATATTGGACAATACTTAGAGTTAGATTATAATGAAAATACTATGTATCAAAACTTCATACTCTATGTTGACTCTTGCACGATATAGGCCAGGACCACGTAGTCTTAAATGCTTGTGTCAGGGACCAAAGACTTGTCTACCCTAAGGAAGGGATAGTGATAAAGGCAACCCCAAGTTCACCATATTTCTGAGGCTTCCCTCCATGTGGATCCTCTTGTGCACGACGAGTGATGAGTTGTGGCTGAAGGCTTTGCCACAATGCACACATTCAAAGGGTTTCTCCCTGCTGTGAGTTCTCACATGCTTCCTGAAGGATGAGGTTATCGATGAAGGACTTCCCGCATTTCTTACATGCATAGGGCTTTTCTCCAGTGTGAGTTCTTCTGGGCACAATCAGGGAGGAGCTCTGGATGAAGGCTTTGCCACAGTGAGTGCACTTGTAGTGCTTCTCTCCGGTGTGAGTCCATACATGTCTCCTGAAGTTGGAGGGATGGCTGAAGACTTTCCCACAGTCCCTGCATCCGTACAGCTTCTCTCCTGTGTGTATCCTCTGGAGCACCCTGAGGTAGGAGCTCCTGCTAAACGATTTCTCACAGTGGCTGCACTCATAGAGTTTTTCCCCAGTGTGTATTCTCTTGTGGACTGTGAGGTAAGAGCTTGTGCTGAAGGATTTTCCACACTGGCTACACATGTAGGGCTTCTCACCTGTGTGAGTCCGGAGATGGGTCTTGAGGGATGACTGGTGGCAGAAGGCACTGCCACAGTGGTGACATGCAAAGGGGTTCTCACCAGTGTGTGTCCGCCCATGTCGTCTAAGGGAGGAGAGATGACTGAAGACTTTCCCACGCTCCTGACATTCATGGTGTTTTTCTCCCGGGAGATTCTGCTCATGCCATGTGAGGTTCAGGCTTCTGCTAAAGGCCTTTCCACACAGACTGAACTCCCAGGGTCTCTCCCCAGCTTGAGTCGGTGCCATATTCATGCCACTGAACAACTTTTTTCCAAGAATATTCTGTTTAGAAGTTAGCTTGTTGAATTTCAGTTAAGTCCTCCAATCTACTAGTATGACTATTTGTAAAAAGATAGGGAGCGGATGTGACTCAAGCAGTTGAGCACCCACCTCCCACATGGGAGGTCCTGGGTTCAGATCCCAGTGCCACCCGAAACCCTCCGGCTGAACGAAAGCAGGCGATCCGGAAGAGCCGCTGCCACCCTCCATTCACTCTTAAATCCATTGTACTCTGGACTCTGTCTACCTTCCTGACTGACCAAAATTGATATGGGTAAGATCATTGGTGATTTTCTAATGGGAAATTCCAACAGATTTTTTATTTCAATTTTTTATTTTACTGGATTTCTCTGCTACATGTAATTCTTTTTTTTTTTTTTTTAAAGATTTTATTTATTTATTCATTTATCCCCCCCTTGCTGCTTGTGCTTGCTGGGTCAGCCAACCACGCCGTGAGGGCGGGCCTGCCTTCACCAGGAGGCCCCGGGAACCGAACCCGGGGTCTCCCATATGGTAAACGGGAGCCCTACAGATTGAGCCACAGCCGATTCCCCATGTAATTCTTTTTGAAACTGTTTAATTGACTGGCATGACAGCATCTTATTTTTTAACAGATCAATTTTATTGATACATATTAATAAAACATAAGTCCATCCAAAGTGTGCAATCAGTGGTATTTGGTATAATCACATAGTTGTGCATTCATCACATCAAACATTTTTAAAGCATTTTCATTATTCCAGTAATAATAATAACACTAAAAAAGAAAAAGCAGACAGACAAACAAAACTCATCACCTCTCAATCTCTGTGCTTCCCCTGCTGTACATAGTTGCTATTCTGTTTCTTTCTCTCTGCTTTATTTGTATTTATATTTTGTAAAAACTTCTTATATATGCATTATCACCCATATTCATATTTTGCATGAGGTTTCACTATGTTATTCAGTCCCTTGTTACATTTTTTAGCTTTCCTTCTTATAATACAAATGTCCTTAGGCTTTCCCTTTCGACCATTGTCACACTCATATGATAGCTCTGCTAGTCAAAACAGCCTGATATGCTCTCACCATTTCTATTCATTTCCAAAGATTTACAAACAACCTTTTAACCAATTCTGCACAGATTAACCATCAATTTTCTATTCTGTACTCTCCTTCTATTTTCTGGTGACCTGTATTCTAATTATTAATTCCATGAGTTTACATAATATATTTAGTTCATAATAGCACAATCATGCAGTATTTGTCCTTTTATGTCTGGCTTGCTTCACTCAACATAATGTCTTCCAGGTTCATCCATGTTGTCATATACTTCACGACTTCATTTCTTCTTACTGCTCCATACTATTCCATTGTGTGTATGCACAATAATTTGTTTATCCATTCATCAGTTGATGGACACCTGGGTTGTTTCCAACTTTTGGCAATCATGAATGATGCCACTGTGAACATCAGTGTGCAGATGTCTGTTCGTGTCTCTGCTCTCAGTTCTTCTGGGTATATTACCACTAATGGTATTGCCAGGTCATATAGCAAGTCTATATTCAGCTTCCTTAGAAACTGCCAAACAGTCCTCCACAGTGGCTATACCATTCTACATTCCCATCAACGGTGTATAAGTGTTCCTATCTCCCCACATCCTCTCCAACATTTACAGTTTTCCAACTTTTTAAAATAGCAGCCAGTCTTATAGGTGTGAAATGATATCTCATTGTAGTTTTGATTTGTATTTCCCTAATTGCTAGTGCTGTTGAACATTTTTTCATGTGTTTCTTCACCATTTGTATTTTTCTTTGGAAAATTGTCTTTTCAAGTCTTTTGCCCATTTTTAAATCATGTAGTTTGTCTTTTTACTGTTGAGTTGTGTGATCTCTTTGTATATGATGAATATTAAACGCTTATTGGATATATAATTGCCAAATATTTTGTCCCATTGAGTTGGCTGTCTTTTCACCCTTTTGACAAAGCCCTTTGAGGTGCAGAAGTGTTGAATTTTAAGGAGGTCCCATTTATCTGCTTTTTCTTTTGTTGCTCATGCTTTGGGTGTATGGTTTAAGAAACTGTTACCTACTACACAATCTTGAAGATATTTTCCTACATTTTCTTCTAGGAGTTTTATGGTTGTTGCTTTTATGTTTAGGTCATTGATCCATTTTGAGTGAATTTTTGTAAAAGATATGAGATAGGCGTCCCCTTTCTTTCTTTTGGATATGGATATCCAGTTCTCCCAGCACCATTTGTTGAATAGACTGTTCTGGCCTAGCTAGATGGGCTTAACAGCCTTGTTAAAAATCGCTTGACAGTAGTTGTGAGGGTCTATTTCTATTTTGATTCTTCTTGTACCTCTTTAATTGTTCCTTCTCTGTCTCCTTAATGACTATTCTTTCTCCATTCAGCCCTTAAAAATTGATATGTCTGAGTGTCCCTCTTTGAGCTTCTATTCTTCCCACTACCTACCCATTATGTCCCCAACTGATCAGAACCATTTTCATTATTTCAAATACTGCCTACATACTACTGACTCCTAAAATGTATTTTCAGCCTAGAGCTTTTCCCCAACTTTAGGCTCTTGTGACGTATTTCCAGGGAAACGGCTCTGCCTGGATTTCCCCTGCTTGCTTCAAAGCAATTGACCTCTTTCTTGTCTCCCCTAAACCAGTTCTTCTGTGTTTGTACTATTTTTGTTAGTAGCACCATCATCTACCCCAACACCTGTGTTAGAGACGTGTTATGTGTTTATTCCTACTTCTGCTTTATGGCCCACATCCAGTCAGTCACCCAGTTTCCATATTATATTTTGTATTTCCCAGATCTTTCCATTCCATTGCAACTGCTTGGTTCTCTAATTACTTGATTTTAGGGCTAAAGACAGGCCTCTTAATTGATTTCCCGGTGTCTCATCATGCTCCCTTCAAATCTGCCCATCTTACAGCCAAATGAAAATAAGACCATGTCACTTTCCTGCTTTATATTTCTTCTACCTCTACTCTTCCCCCATTGCTGGCATCAATCCTTTTCAAACTTGAGTCTGTGTATGTATGCATGTTATTCAGAAAGTTCAATGAGAATTTTTCAAGTTTATATGTTCATCTAACTGATAATAATTTAAAAAACAACAAAGTTTTTGTGTTTATGATGTCATCTGTGTTAAAGAATGACTTCACAGTACCAGGTTTAGCTTTGAACAGTATTTCTCACTAAAGTTAAGATTCTAAGGGTTATACACATAGTGTCAGGGATCTATGACATTTATATATAAATTTTTATATAAAATTATAAACAAATATATATGAATATATCTGAATTGTTTATATATATTGATATTTGTATATTATGTATGTGTTATATGTATAATTTTTTCAAATGAGTTTCACATTAAATTTGAAACACATTCACTATACACCCTACAGGTTAAAATTTGAGGTACTTAATATGTCCTTTAAGAATTTTTATGACATGGCCTCCAGTCTTTTGCCTCATACTTTCTACTAATGAACATTATACTGCTTGTGAGTCCTTATATATACACCATACTTCTTTTACCCCTTTTGTGCCTTTTACTTCCTTGATGTGTGGAATGCTCTTGGCCTTTCTTAATCCCCCTAACTTTTGACTTTGTACTCCTCCTTATGCTTTAAAAGTTGGTTCCAGCATTTCCTCTTTCAGGATGTACCAGTCCAGCCATGCAGGGGTGCTAATTGGTCCCCCTGTGTTCATATGCCCTGTGCAGATCTCTGCCTCTGTATATACTGTATATACTTTATTGCTTTGTATGTGTACTGGATTGTGACCTCCTTCAAGTATGATCTTGCAGCTTTCTCCTCTGTATCCTTCAAGCTTAGCACATAGTTGGCCATCAGTCCATGTCTTGTGGAGAAGAGACTGGGTATACATATGGATGAAAGAGAGTTAGTGAACTGAAAACACATGGGCAAAACACCATTGCTTCCTACCAGTGAAGATAAGATGTTTTCTACTTTCTGCCTATGTGGTTTCTTGCAGTTTTTGTTCCAATTGGTTTTTATAGTACTGCTTTTAAAATATTTAATATGTGTATTTCCACGCTTCATTTAGTGTTTTAAATTTAAAGAGATAAATGTCTAGTTTTTATATAAAGAAATTTTAGATACAGAAACATAATCCTTCTATTCCTTCTGTTTCAGGAAACCCAGCTACCCAGTTTCAAACTCAGGAACCGAAAAGCTCTGAAAATATATCAGCTCTGCTTGAAGATTCTGGGTGTGACTTATCAAATGAACAGAGAATCGAACCCTCAGAGATGTCCCAGCAATTTGTGGAAAGCTGTACCCTTACACCCTTTCTACCATTGCCTATTGTAAAAAGACATTGTGCCCCACCAGAAAACCCTCTGTCTTCTCATGTACAATTCTTGCAACATCTGCTTGAACTGAAGAACTTGACAGAATCAGGTAGTCTGAATACAGACTTAAGCCAGTTTGAAAATGACTATTCCACAGTATCTGATTCTGTTTTTCAGTTGCTAGATGGCCTGATCACATTTTACAGTAATCCAAAACTTCCTTTTTCAAACTTTTGGACAGAAGCTGTTTGTACCTTAGCTAGACTGATAAATGATTATAACTTATCTAATCATATTCTTAAAAAGTGCTCCAAGAAGTTGGAAGAATTTGAGAAAACCCTACTGCACGTTATTTTAAGGAACAACCATATTAATCGGGTAAGTATTAAATCTCTCCAATTCTTGAAATAAGATGTCAATAACATTAGTCAACATTCCCATTGGATAGTGCTATCCTTTAGTCTTGTGGCTCAAAGAATGGAATTTTCTTTTGTAGCCATTTTTAGCTCTTTTATTGTCATGTCTTCACTTCTGGCTCTGATTGCTGTAGCACTGTTTTCCACATAAATTGCCCCTGTTTCAGGCATGTGCTTCTCTCTACTTTTTTATTTTCCATATTTTTATAAGTATTCTTGGATTCTTCTCTATTATGTGTGTTTTGTTTTGTTTTTTTGCCTACATTTATTTCCTATTCAAAAATTTTCAATACTTTTGAAAAAAAAAACAGTGATACTGATGGTTTCCTAATCTATAATTTCTGTGAGTGTTGTATGACTCATATTGTATTACTTGTGCTATATTGAATTTGTTTTTTTCTCATATTAATGAGCAAATGCCTTGAGGGCACATATTTTCCCATTCTTTTGGAATTTTCCTTATAAGTGACATAATGCACCATGGACATTCTGCAGATGTGATGTGGTTTAATTGACTAAGCTGGCTGAGAAATATATTATGAGGCATTATGATGTTTTTTCTTCTTCTATTTATTTAACATTGCTTAGAAATGTTGACTCAAGTATTCTTTTTTTAACAAGGGGCATTGAGCTAACCTGAGGTGGTTTTGGTTTTTGACCCTTGAGACATAGAGATTTTCCTTTTTTACATTACCTTCTATTTTCTTCACTATCTGTTCCTTTGTTTGGGAAACTCCAAATACCTTTCCATTTTAATCCTTTTTCATTGACTACTAAATATATCACAGAGGAGACTAAAAGGTCTGCTTAAATTATTTACTATATTTCACTGTAGGAAAAGGTTATTGGTCACTGTTTCTTTTGATATGCTATTGTTAAGTGTTTGTCTTCAGAGCAATGATGTAATGTTTAAACTTTTGTTCAGTATAGGCTTTATCTGAAATATTCAGCACTTTGACAGGATTTGAACTGATAACCTAATTTGTTAAACATACCTTTTCTTTTCTTCTGTAGTAAGTTGTGATTTAATCCGTATTATAGAGGGCTTTACAATTACGCTTTTGGCATTTGTGAAATATATTGAATTGTCTGTCTAGGGTGCAAACTTTTTTTCATCAGCCAGGAATTAAAAATCACATTTTCTTTAGTGATATCTGAGATATATAATCAGTTTCTTAAACATCATTAATTATTTCAAATACTTGGTTTTACATAGTCATTTTCCCTTTTTGTATATTTTGCTGTCTTCTTTTAAAATGATTTAAAATATGTTTTACATGATTTGAATCTCCCTGTTTTCAGTACATTTAGTAGTAAAATTATTCTGACCATAACTGAGATTTTCTTTAATGATCAAAAGGACTTGGGGTCTTTCAAAATCTTGAGGTCACCATTGTGAATATCAGTTATTTGTAAGTGCTATATGTATTGAAGGAGTAGAGGGTTGAGTTGAATTCTGTGGACTCCATGATAGAATTCAGGGGTTGTTTTTGAATAATTCCTTGACATTAGTTTGGGTGAAATTATTAAGTTTGGGAAAAGGGGTTACTTGTGCTTAATTGAATTTGTATAAATCCTATTTATTTTTGTGTTATTTTAGGCATTTTCCATTGCACTTATTAAATAATAATATAGAAATTATCTCAGCCCTATATTTGTATTATATTTGAGAATAACCACTAATATTGGCCTGAAAGTAGAATTTACAATGGTATTCTTTATTGATATAGAAGATATGAGTCTTGAAGCCAGATTGCTTATGAGAATCTGCTGTAGGCTTGCTGTAGGTGTCCCGGGAAGTCAATTTGACTTAATTTAGGAGTTGAGCTCTCTTCTGTTTGCAGGCCCCAGTATGGCACCTTGCTCACTAGGGTGTGTACTTGTTTGGGTTAGGAATTTTTATCTTTTAGGTATTGATTATACACTTTGGATAGATCATATGGTATCTGAATATATCTCAATAAGCTGCTTAATAAACAAATAAATTATTGTGTAAGAATAACCAGAAATAGCAGCTATGTACAGCAGGGGAAACAGAGAGAGATTGAGAGGTGAGGAATTTTCTTGTTTATTTATTTGCCTGTTTTTTGTTTATTATTATTATTATTGAAATAATGAAAATGCTTTAATAATGATTGAAGTGGTAACCATACAACTACATCATTATATCAAATACCATTGATTGTACACTTTGGATCAATTGTATGCTTTATTAATACATATCGATACAATTGATTTGTTAAAAAAAATAGGACCTTACCTTCAACACAATTAGTGAACCTTAATGTAAACTATGGACTACACTTAATCGTATTATTTTATTATATTGTTTCATAAATTGCAACAAAGATACCACATTAATCCAGAGTGTTAATAACAGTGAAAATTGGAGGGGAGTGGTATATGAGAACTCTGTATTTTCTACCTGATTCTTCTGTAGATTTAAAATTTCACTACTTAAAAAAAAATTCCTCATCAGTGCACTGCATCAATAACTCCAAAAGGTCAATAGCATTTTCAAGTTTCATTCACCCCAGTATCTTACATTAAAATTTAAATAACTCAAATTCAAGATTTTTATATCCTCTTACAAAACATTGTTTCATTATGGTAATAACCCTTATAATTTCTGAAATAGATAACATCCATTCCCATTATTCATTTATCAGTTTAAATATGACTTTCTTGTACTTTTAAGAGTAATTTTATACTTGGATATTCAGAGTTGACCTAATTCAACCAATAAATATTGAACACTAAGTATCAACACTGTGTTGAACACTGAGGATAAAAACTGCAGTAAGGCATGGTATAGGGTTTCAAGAGCTGTGGATTCTAGTGGAGGAGACAGACAAGTCAGTAAGTAACTATTGTACAGTATGCTACGTACTGTGATGAATTTATATGAGGGATACTCAATCAGCAAAAGAAAAGTAATAGGTTAGCAAAGTAGGAGGGAGGGCTTCGTGGAAGAGGCAATTATAGAATTGAATTTGTAAGGACAGGTGGAACTAGTGAAATGGATGGGAAGGAATGTGAGAAAGGTATTCTAGGCCAAAGAACTAACAGGTACTAAGGAACAGAGGTGAGGAACAGAATGCTATATACTTGGAAAGCAGCAAATAATTCTGTCTGGCTGCAGTGCTTAGGAAATATAGATTGCACTGTGTCCCGCTTTTAGTATAATCACAATGTTGTTCATTCATTATCTCAAAACTTTTAGAACAATTTCATTACTCCAAAAAGAAAGACTCCACACCCCTTAGCATTCCTTCCCCAGCCCTACGTAACCACTAATCTAATTTCATCTTTATAAATTGATTTATATTTACATTTTATATAAATGGAATCATACAGTATGTAGTACTCTGCGTCTAGTCTCTTTCACTTTGTATAATGTTTTGTTTTTCTGATATTAACTTTTTGTAGTATTAATCTACATTTGTTCAGCTTCAAAGAAAAATGGCCTTATATATGGAACTTTTATTCTAGTAATATATATTCAACTTAAAATTTCCCCTTTCAACCATTTTCAAATATATAATTCAGGAATGTTAGTTACATTTACAATGTTGTGCTTCCATCCTTACCATCCATTACCAAAACTTTCCATCAGTCACCCCAACCAAGTACAAATTAAACATTAACTCCCTATTTCCTACCCCCCACCCCAGCCACTGGTAACCTGTATTCTAGTTTCTGAATCAATGAATTTGCTTATTCTAATATTCATATCAGTGAGATCATACAATATTTGTCCTTCTGTTTCTGCTTTTTTTACACCACGAAATTCCTTCAGTGTTCATCCATGTTGTCATATATGTCAGAACTTCATTCCTTTTTATTACTGAATAATATTCCATTGTATGTATATATCACGTTTTGTTTATTCATTCTTCTATTTATGGACTTGTGTTGCTTCCATTTTTTGACAAGTGTGAATAACGAACCCTGCAAAGAACATCGGTATATAAATATCTTTTCGAGTCCCTGCTTTCCATTCTTTTGGGTATATACCTGGAAGTGAGATTGCTGGTTCATATGGCAGTTTTATATTTAACTTACTGAGGAACCACCAGTTTTCCACCATGGCTGCACCATTTAACATTCACACCAACAAGGAATGAGTGTTTTTATTTTTCCACATGCTCTCCAACACTTGCAATTTTTTTTTTTTTTAATAGTAGCCATTCTTGTGGGTGTGAAATGAGATCTCATTGTGTTTTTGATTTACATTTACTTAATGACTAATGATGTATAGCATCTTTTCATGTACTAGTAAACTATTTTTATATCTTTTTATGGAGAAATGTGTATTCAAGTCTTTTGCATATATATTTTATTTTATTAAACAAGTTGTAGGTTTACAGAATAATCATGTATTAAATACAGAGATCCCATATACCACCCTATTATTCACTCTATTATTAACACCCTGCATTAGTGTGGTACATTTGTTATAATTCTTGAAAGAACATTTTTATAATTGTACTGTTAACTAAAGTCCATTGTTAACAGAGCGTTCACTATGTTGTATAGTCCTAATTTAAAAATTTTTATTTGGAGTAATGAACCCTGCAAAGAACATCAGTGTATAAATATCTGTTCGAGTCCCTGCTTTCCAGGGACTCAAAATTTCCTAGAATTTCTTCTTTTAACCACATTCACATATATAATTCACTACTATTAATAACATTCACAATATTTTGCTACCATCACCACCATCTGTTACCAAAACTTTAAAATCAGCCAAAATAGAAATTCTGTACAATTTAAACATTAACTCCCCATTTCCTACTCCCACCTCAGTCCCTGGTAATCTGTATTCTAGATTCTGACTCTATGAGTTTGTATAGTCTCTCATTATTTCATAAAAATAAAGTCATATATTTGTTCTTTTGTGTCTGGCTTATTTCATTCAACATGATGTCTTCAAGGTTCATCCATGTTATGTCATATATCAGAACTTTATTCCTTTTTGTGACTGGATAATATTCTATTGTATGTATATACTATATTTTATTTATTCATTCAATGTTTGATGGACACTTGGGTTGCTTCTACCTTTTCGCAATTGTAAATAAATCCACTTTGAACAATGGTATCCAAACATCTGTTCGAGTTTCTGTTTTCAATTCACTTGGTTATATAACTAGAAGTGGGATTGTCAGGTCATATGACAATTCTATACCTAACTTTCCAGGGAACCACTGAACTATCTTCCACATCAGTGGCACCATTTTACATACGAACAATGAATGAGTGTTCCTATTTCTCCACAGACTCTCCAACACTTATAATTTTTTGTTTTTTAATAGTAGTCACTCTAGTGAGTGTTAAATGGTATCTCATTATGGTTTTGATTTGCATTTCTCTGATATCTAATGATGTTGAGCATCTTTTCATGTGTTTTCTGCCATTTGTATATCTTCTTTGAAAAGATGTCTATTTAAGTCTTTTGCCTATTTTTAAATTGGGTTGTTTGTCTTTTTGTTGTTAAGTTGAAGAACTTCTTTATATATTCTAGATATTAAACCTTTATCAGATATGTGGTTTCCAAATATTTTCTCCCATTGTGTAGGTTTCATTTTACTTTCATGTCAAAGTCCTTTGAAGCACAGAGTTTTTTAATTTTGATGAGGTCCCATTTATCTATTTTTTCTTTTGTTTCTTGTACTTTGGGTGTAAAACCTAAGAGACCATTGCCTAACACAATAACACAAGACCTGAAGGTGATGAAGATGCTTCCCTACATTTTCTTGTAGGGGTTTTATAGTTCTATCTCTTATATTTAGGCCTTTAATTCATTTTGAGTTGATTTTTGTATAAGGTGTGAGGTAGGGGTCCTACTTTTAAATTTTTTTTATTTTTGCAAATAGAGATCTAGTTTACCCAGCCCCATATGTTGAAGAGTCTATTCTTTCCCAATTGAATGGTCATTGCCCGTTGTCAAAAATAAAGTCTTTTGCCCACTTAAAAAAAATTTTTTTTGCCTTTTTATTTCTGAATTCTAAGATTTCTTTATATATTCTAAATATTAAACCCTTATTGGATATGTGGTTTACAAATATTTTCATATTGCCTCCCATTGAGTAGATTGTCTTTTCACTTTCATGATAAAGTCTATTTATGAATAGAAGTTTTTAATTTTGATGAAGTCCCATTTATCTGTTTTCTTCTTTTGTTACTTGTGCTTTGGGTGTAAAGTCTAAGAAGAGCCATTGCCTAGCACAAGGTCCTGAAAGTGCTTCCCTACTTTTTCTTTTAAGAGTCTTATAGTCCTGGATCTTATATTTAGGTCTTTGATCCATTTGAATCAAAGACCTAAATAAAAGATTTAAGTTTGCAGATGGTTTGAGATAGGGATTCACCTTCATTCCAGTTCTCCTGGCTCCATTTGTTGAAGACTCTTCTTTCTCATTTGAGTAGGCTTGGTGCCCTTGTCAAAAAATAACTAGTGATAGCCATGAGGGTTTATTTCTGAGCTCTCAATTAGATTCCATGGGTATATATGTTTGTCCTTGTGCCAATACCATCCTGTTTTATTTATTGTAGCTTTGTAATAAGTTTTAAAATTGGGATGTGCAAGTCCTCCAACTGAGTTCTTTTTCTCAAGAAGATGTTTTTGTCTATTCAGTGCCCCTTTCCCTTCCATATAAATTTTTTTGTTGTTGTTGGCTTCCTTGTCTGCTCGTTGTTTTGCTTGTTGTCCGCTTGTTTTGTTTTTGCTCATTGTTTGCTCGTTGTCTGCTTGTTTTTTTTTTTTTTTTTTTTTTCCCCTCATTGCTTGTTTTTGCTTGTTGTATGCTCATTTTCTTTAGGCAGCACTGGGAACTAAACCCAGGACCTCCCATGTGGGAGGTGGATACTCAGTTGCTTGAGCCACATCCATTCCCTCCATGTAAATTTGATGATTGGCTTTTCTGTTACTGCAAAGAAGGCTGTTAGAATTTTGATTGGGATTGCATTGAATCTGCAAATTGCTTAGGATTGATTTTATAATGATATTTGTCTTTCGATTCATGAACACAAAAGGTACTTCCATTTATTTAGGTCTTCTTTGATTTCTTTTTAGCAGTGTTTTGCAGTTTTCCATGTACAAGTCTTTTACATCCTTGTTTAATTTTATTCCTAGATATTTCATTCTTTTAGTTGCTATTAAAAATGGAATTTTTCTTTACTTATTCTTCATTTTGCTCATTACTAGTGTATAAAAACACCAGTGTATTTTGAATGTTGGTCTTGTACTCTGCAATTTTGCTGAATTCATTTATTCGCTCTCTTAGCTTTGTTGTAGATTTTTCAGGGTTTTCTGTATATAGGATCATGTCATCTATAAATCATTTTACTTCTTCCTTTCCAATTTGGATACCTTTTCTTTCTTTTTCTTATCTAATTATTCTGGCTAGAGCTTCCAGTACAATATTCAATAACGTGGTGACATTGGGCATCCTTGTCTTGTTCCTGATTTTATGGGAAATTTTTTCAGTCTTTCATCATTGAATATAATGTTAGCTTTGGGTGTTTCATATATGCCCTTTAACATATTGAGGACATTTTTCTATTCCTCATTTTCCAAGTGTTTTTTTTATCAAGGAATGGTGCTGGATTTTGTCATATGCTTTTTCTGCATCAATTGACATTACTATGTTCTGGGACTTCCATACTGTGTATATTGGTATACTTGGTGGTGTCCTACAAGTCCCTTATGCTCTGTTGACTTTTTTTTCATTCTTTTTTCTTTCTGCTCTTTAGCTTGAATCATTTCACTTTTTTGTCTTTGATATGACTGATTCTTTCTTCTGCCTACTTGAATCTGTTGTTGAAACCCTCTAAGAGATTTTTCCTTTCACTTATTAAGTGGCACCTGATAGATTGTCAGTGACCTACAGGCACCCTAGTACACAGATCGGAATGACCCTTCTCACTTTATAACAGGGCCAGGGACACAAAATGTGAGCATAGGCTGGTTCCACACCACTACTGTTTTTAAAGCTGTATTTTCTTGATTTTGCACTGGCCCAGTTATTGCAACCTTTGAACTGTTTTCCAGCGTTTTGAAGATTTCTCTGCCAGTTTTTGCTAATACTTCAAAGATTGTGTTGGTACCCTGGAGCATGTTACATGGTCAGCTAGGCTGACTGGAATTGTTGTATCTTTGATACAATGTTGTTTGGCCAAGAAAAGTCCAATAAGTTTCATGTATTCCATGCATATTGTATTAAGTCTTCCTCCCAACACTACTTTCATTGTGTCCCATAGATTTTGATATGTTATATTCTCATTTTCTTAAAGTTCAGTATTTTTTTATTTCTCTTGAGACTTTTTGACCTATGGATTATTTAGAAGTGTTTTGTGTAGTTTTCAAGTGTGTAAGGATTTTCCTGTTATTTCTCTGTTACAGATTTCTTGTTTGATTCCATTTTAGCCACTTAACACACTGTATAATTTTAGTTCTTTTAAATTTGTTGAGGTTTCTTTTTATGGCCCAGGATATCTTTTGTCTTTGTATATGTTCCATGATCAGTTGAAAAGAGTGTATCTTCTCCTGGCTTTTTGTGCAGTTTTATATAAATGTTATTTGATTCTGTTGGTTGATGGTGTTAATTCTTCTTTATCCTTGCTGATTTTCTGTGTAGCTGTTCTACCACTTGTTAAGAGTTGTTGTCTTTATGTCTTATAGCTGCGGTAGCAAATTACTACAAACTTCATGACTTAAAGCAACATACCTTTTTTCTTTTATAGTTTTGGAGATCAGAAGTCCAAAGTCATTTTTGCTCAGCCAAAATCAAGGTATCATCAGGGCTATGCTGCCTCTGAAGGCTCTAAGCTTTTTCAAGTCTCTAGATCCACATTGCTTGCACTCCTTGACTCATGGCTCCTTCCTCCATTTTGAAGTGCAGCAGGGTAGCATCTTGCTTCAGTGTTCATTTTGTCATCTCTGTATCAAATCTACCCCTGCTTCCCTCTTTTAAAGACACTGTGATTACATTTATGATCTATCTGGATAATCCAGGATAGTTTCCTTATCTCAAGGTCCTTAACTTGATCACATTGGCAGAGTGTCTTTTAGCATATAAGATATCATTTGCAGATTACAGGGATTAGGATGTAGATAACTTTGGGGGCCATTATTCAGCATACTACAGGTGTTGAAGTCCCCAAGTATAATTATGTATTTGTCTATTTCTCTGTTCAGTTTTATCAGTTTTTATTTCACATAATTTGAAGCTCTGTTTGATGCCTACACCTTTGGCATCACTGTGTCTCCTTGGTAAATTGATCCTTTCATCATTATATAATGTCTCTAAAAATTTTCTTCGCTCTGAAGTCTACTTTATCTAATACTGATAAACTTCTCTGGCTTTCATTTTATTAATGCTTACATGATATATCTTTTTCCATCCTTTTTTTTTTTAAAACTTAATTATATTGGAAATTTGAAGTGAGTTACTTGTAGATAACATGTAGGTGGGTCATGCTTTTTAGTCTAGTCTCCCTTTCTGTGTATTTAGATCATTTACATTTAATAATTATTATATGTTAGTGCTTAACTCTGCCATTTAATTTTTCTTTTCTGTTTGTTTTCTCTGTTTTTTTGATTGCTGTTTTGTTTTTCATACCTTCCTATAGATTACTTGAACATATTTTATACTTCCATCTTGATTTATCTATAATGTTTTTGAGGCTATCATTTTGTAGAGCTGTTTTAGTGGTTGCTGTACACATTATGTATATATCATTGGCCATAGGTATACTGGTTTCATCATTTTTCCAGTTTAAGTGAAGTGCAGAAAACTTATCTACCTTTACCTTCTATTAACCTCTCTTATTTATAATATAATTCTCTTAAATATTATTTATTTGTCTTAATTTTTCAGCAGTTTGAACTATGATATGTTTTGATATGCATATCTTTGGGTTTTTACTGTTTAGGGAACTCTCAGCTTCTTGAATCTTTAGGTTTCTATCTTTTGTCAAATTTGGAAAGTTTTCTGTCGTTATTTCTTCAAATACTTTTTCAGTAATGTTGTCTTTCCCCTCTTTTTCAGGGATTCTGCTAACTGCTATATTAGATATATTTTGTTATGGTCTCCAAATACCTAAAGTTTTGTTCATTTTTTTTCTCATTCTGTATTTTCTTTGTTACTCACTTGGGGTAATTTCTATTGCTTGGTCTTCATGTTCACTAATCATCTCCTCTCTTCCTACCATTCTCCTGCTGAGCCTATCCATTGACATTTTAGTATTGCTTATTGTATTTTTCAGTTCAAAAATTTCCATTTGGTTCTTCTTTATATCTTTTGTTTCTTTGCTGAGATATGTTATTTCATTTGTTCCATGCATGTTTGTAATTGATTATTAGATCATTTTTATTATAGCTGATTGAATATCTTTGTCAGACAATTCTAACATCTGTGACATTTCACTGTTGACACCTGTTGATTGTCTTTTCATGTGCAGTTTGAAATCTTCATGGTTCTTGGTATGAGGAGTGATTTTTGGTTGAAACCTGGACATTGTGGGTATTTCGTTATGAGATTTTGGATTTTATTTATACTTTTGATCTAGTTGTTTTTCCCTGACACCACTCTGGCAGGGGATGGAGAAGGGTACAACCTTGTTAGTATCGGTTACTGGAGGAAGTCCAGTTCTCCAATGCCACTGTGGGGAAATGGGTTTCATTATCATCTGATGGGGATGAAATCTTGGATCCCTACTTGTCCTTCTCTGATGCCATTCTGGTGGTAGGTTTGGTATGTCTCATTACATCTTGGCAAGGGTGGAAACCAAGGCTCTTCACTAGGCCTTTGCTTGCTTTATATCATGGAGGATAAAAATTGTCTTTTATAGCTTCCCTCTTCCCCCTACTCTCCCAACATAGTTTTTATCAAAAGTTTTGGGTAAATCAGTACTAAGGATTTATATTATTATAGGCATGTAATTTTTTAACAAATCAATTTTATTGATACATATTAATAAAGCATACAATACATCCAAAGTGTACAATCAATGGTATTTGGTTTAATCAAGTAATTGTGCATTCATCACTCCAATCATTATTAGAACATTTTTATTATTTCAATAATAATAACAAGTCTCAAATGTTTCCCCTGCTGTACATAGCTGCTATTTCTGGCTATTCTTGCACAATTATTTATTTTTTTATTAAGCAGTTTTATTGAGATATATTCAGATACCGTACCATCTATCCAAAGTGTATAATCAATGGCTTTTATTTTTTATTTATTTTTAATTGACTTTATTTTTTTCTTTTGATGTACAGTTCTATGAGTTCTACTCCCCCACACTTGCTGTCTGTGTCCATACACTGGGCGATCTTCTGTGTCTGTTTCTTGCCTTCTCTTCATCTTTTTTCTCTTCCAGGCTTCACTGGGATTTGATCCTAGGGATTTCTGATGTGGGAGACAGGCACCCTGTCATTTGTACCACCTCAGCTCCTGGCTTCTGGCTCATCTCACCTTGACTCTTCCCTGCATCTCTCTTTTGTTGCATCATCATCTTGCTGCATGGCCTGGGCTTGCCATGCAGGCCTGGCTTACCTGCTTGCTGTTTTTTTTTTTTCCAGGAGGTCCCAGGGATTGAACCTTGGTCCTCCCATATGGTAGATGGATGCCCAACCACTTGAGCCACATCCGCTTCCTAATGACTTTTTAAAAAAATTAATTACTTTGCTTTTTTTAAAAAATCCATTTTAACACCCCCCACCACCACCACTGTCTTTGCTGTTTTTGTGTCCATTCGTTGGGCAATTCTCTGTGTCTGTTTCCTGCCCTCTCTCATTGTTCTCCTCCTGTCTTCACCGGAATTCGATCCTGGGAATCTCTGATGTGGGAGAGAGGCATTCTGCCACCTGTGCCACCTCAGTTCCTGGTTTTTCGGCACGTCTCGTCTTGTCTCTCCCCTGCATCTCTCTCCTGTTATGTTGTCATCTTGCTGTGTGGTTCAGGGGGCCCTGGCAGCTCACCTGCTCTCGGGGCTTGGGGGCTCACCCTCGCGGGGCCTGATGGGATGCCCATGCACCTTCTATATTTTTCTTTTATTTTACCGGGAGGTCCCGAAGATCGAATCCAGGCCCCTCCATATGGGAAACGGATGTCTAACCATTTGAGCCACATCCACCCCCTAATGACTTTTAGTATAATCACAGTGTTGTACATTCATCATCTCAAAACTTTTAGAGCAGTTTCATTATGCCAAAAAGAAAGAGTCCACACCCTTTAGCATTCCTTCCTCAGCCCTACATAACCACTAATCTAATTTCATCTTTATAAATTGATTTATATTTACATTTCATATAAATGGAGTCATATAATATGTAGGTATTCTGTGATTGGTCTCTTTCATTTAGTATAGTGTTTTTTTGTCTGATATTAACATTTTGTAGTATTAACCTATTTGTTCAGCTTCAAAGAAGAACGGTCTTATATATGCAATTCTACCCCTACTCATATTTCACATAATATATTTATATTTCACATACTATATTTAGTTCATAATAGAGCCATCATACAATACTTGTCCTTTTGTATATGGCTTGCTTCACTCAACATAATGTCCTCCAGGTTCATCCATGTTGTCATGTTTCATGACTTCATTTCTTCTTACTGCTGCATAATATTCCATCATGTATATATTCCACAATTTGTTTAACCATTCATCAGTTGATGGACACCTGGGTTGTTTCCAACTTTTGGCTATGGTTAATAATGCTGCTGTGAATATTGGTGTGCAGATTTCTCTTCGTGTCACTGCTCTCAGCTCTTCTGGGTATATACCTAACAATGGTATTGCTGGGTCCCATGGTAAGTCTATATTCAGCTTCCTTAGGAACTGCCAATAGTCTTCCACAGTGGCTGTACCATTCTACATTCCCACCAGCAATGAATAAGCATTCCTATCTCTCCACATCCTCTCCAACATTTACAGTTTTCCAACTTTTTAATAGCGGCCAGTCTAATAGATGTGAAATGATATCTCATTGTAGTTTTGATTTGCATTTCCCTAATTGCTAGTGATGTTGAACATTTTTTTCATGTGTTTCTTTGCCATTTGTATTTCTTCTTTGGACAGTTGTGTTTTCAAGTCTTTTGCCCATTTTTAAATCAGATATTTTGTCTTTTTATTGAGTTGTGTGATCCTTATATATCATCGACATTAAAACCTTATCAGATATGTGATTGCCAAATATTTTCTCCCGTTGAGTCAGTTGCCTTTTTACCCTTTTGGTAAAGTCCTTTGAGGTGCAAAAGTGTTTACTTTTAAGGAAATCCCATTTATCTATTTTTTTCTTTTGCTGCTTATGCTTTGGATGTAAGGTTTAAGAAACTACTACATACCACAAAATCTTAAAGATGTTTTCCTATATTTTCTCCTAGGAGTTTTATGGTTGTTGTTTCTATATTTTAGGTACTTGTTCCACTTTGAGTTAATTTGTGTATAAGGTGTGAGATAGGATTCCCCTTTCCTTCTTTTGGATATGGCAATCCAGTTCTCTCAGCACCATTTGTTGAATATACTGTTCTATTCAACTGGTTGGGGTTAACAGCCTTGTCAAAAATCACTTGACTATAGATATGAGTGTAAATTCTGAGTTCTTTATGCAATTCCATTGGTCAATCTGTCTGTCTTTATGCAAGTACCTTAATGTTTTTATCACTATAGCTAAGTAATATGCTTTAAAGTCAGGAGGTGAGAGTCCTCCAACTTTGTTTTTATTTTTTAAGACATTTTTTGGATATTTGGGGCCCCCTATCCTTCCAAATAAATTTGTTTATTGGCTTTTTGATTTCTGCAGAAAATGCTGTTGGGATTTTTATTGGGATTGCGTTGAATCTGTTAATCAGTTTGGGTAGACTGACATCTTTAAGATATTTAGTCTTCCAATCCATGAACGTGGAATGCTCTTCCATTTATTTAAGTCTTCTTCAGTTTTTTTTTAGCGATGTTATGTAGTTTTCTGAATACAGGTCCTTTATGGTTTTTTTTGTAAGTTTATTCCTAAATATTTGCTTTAGTCACTATTATAAATGATTTTTTTTTTTCTGATTTCCTCCTCAGATTGTACATCATTAGTGTATAGAAATGCTATTGATTTTTTCATATTAATCTTGTATCCTGCCACTTTGTTGAACTTGTCTATTAATTCTAGTAGCTTTTTTGTGGGTTTTTCAGGATTTTCTAGATATAGGAATGTATTAGTCAGCCGAAGGGGCGCTAATGCAATATACCAAAGATTGGTTAGTCTTTATAAAGGGTATTTATTTGGGGTAGAAGTCCACAGTTACCAGGCCATAAAGCACAAGTTTCTTCCCTCACCAAAGTCCATTGCCACGTGTTGGAGCAAGACAGCTGCCGATATTTGCCACGGTTCAGGCTTCCTGGGTTCCTCTCTTCCCGGGGCTGCGTTTCTCTCTGGGCTTAGCTCCTCTGTTTCCTCCACAGGGTCAGCTGTAGACTATGAGCCTCTCTAGGCTTTGCTTCTCTCCACAAGGCCAGCTGGCAACTCTTAGGCAAATGGCTCATCTCTATCCCGTGGCCTTTTCTCCAACATCAAAACTCCAACTTCAGAACTGCTACTCAAAAAACTGCTCCCTCTGTTCTTTGCTTTGCCTTTTATATTCCCCTGCCCACCATGGGGTGGGGCTCAACCCCCTACTGATGTGGCCCAGTCAATGCCCTAATCATAACTTAATCATGCCCAGATTGGCAGATCATTTTACAAGCATGATCCATTTACAAGCATGATCCAATTATATTTTTGGAATTCATAATTACATCAAATTGCCAAATGGCTACAAGGAATAAAACAAAATTCAAAATAATATTTAAAGTTTTATATTCTTAAAAATGTTTTTGCTGTTATATTTGAATGCAGTTTTTGGTGGGCTTCCTTAAGACAAGCAAGCCTTTTAATTGCCTTTCTGCAGCTAGTGATATGTTATTATATTTTTACCAGAGCTCTCTTTTTAAGTTTTTCTCTTTTTTAATAGTTTGTCTTTTTCAGGGAAGGGAATCGTTCTGTTTTCTCTATCAAAAAGCTATTTTCTTCCCCCCTTAGTTCTATACTTAGAAGTAGACAACAAAAGAACATGGCATTGTGAGGGCAATGTTTGGTCTTGTTCATGCAAGGAATTCTTTGTACTTTAGAAAAAACATTATTTTATCCTAATGAAGAATTACCTTTGAGTTTCTTGAGATGACATGATGATAGCTATTTGTAATTATTTGGGAATATCTGGTATTCAAAATTTTAGGCAGTACTCCCCCAGTAGGGCTGTGTTTTGGAAAGGAATAGGCATTCCAGGGAGTTTTCAGGTAAACGACACTGCTTCAGATCAATTTACGGAAAAAGAAGGTATTTTAAGGGTGGATGCAGTCTGGACTTGGCAGGCTGGCTAGAGGCAGGTTTGGGGACAGGCAACTCTGTTTGACCCTCTCAGTCTTTCTCTTTTCTGCAATGATAGACTGTGTAGATGTCAATCCATTCTATTGATGGGCTTCTCTTACTTAAATATCATTATGACTTACTATTTAGCACTTCAGTTCTCCCACACTTAAACTTAACTAAATTAAGGACCTAGAATAGTCTTTAACATATTACAGTCTGTAAGTACATAATTGATGAGTGAATATTTCCTTCTGTTAAGATATATGTCAAAATCATCATGCCAGAAACACCAATCATTCTCCAATAAGGCATAAATATGAAGATTAAATTTATATAATACTCTTAAAATAAGGTAAAACACGATAAATTTATCTGACACTGAAGGATATACTGTTATTGTGCTGTATGATAATTAGGGATTACTTCTATAGTTAAATGGCAATTTTCCTTTCTGTTTTTTAGTTTTTATTTTTTCTAATGCCTAAAATCTGTTCACATCAGTGCAATATGGTTATGCAAATACTCTGTGCTATTTTCCCCACAACATGTGAATGCTTTCTCCTATGGCATTAAAATCTTGCTACTCAAAATGTGGTTCAGGGAACAGCTGCATTGATAACACCTGGGAGTTCATCAGAAATGCAGAATCTCAAGCCCCATCCCAGATCTACTGAAATCAGATCTTGCATTTTAACAAGATCCTCAGATATTTCATATGCATATTAAAGTTTGAGAAATACTGCATTAAAAGACAGATTTTGATTTTGACTACCCTCTCCTAATAGCCTACATTTATTGAGTTCTTCCTAAGTGTCAGGCACTATTCTAAGTGCTTTGCATGGATCATTTCATTTAATCCTTGTAACAATCCAGGATGGTAGGTATTTTTATTGTCCCTATTTTACAGATGAAGAAACAGAGGCATAAAGAGGTGAAATAACTTTCTCATGAGCACAAGTAGACACCTTGGATCTGAACTTAGATAGGCCTAATCCAGAGACTCTCTTCTTAACCTCCACACTTACTGCCTTCATAAAGTGAGGGATTCCTTATCCCCAGCCCCTAGTTGCCCAGGGTCCCATGCTGTACCTGTGACTGTCCTCTAAGCTAAGAAAATCTCTCCTTTACTCAAACTCTAATCTGAGAAGTCCTTGAGGAGAACATCTGCCTTCTTTCTGTCCCCCCCCCCCACGCGCTAGTCACCTAGATACCGACAGGTTTCAGGGCTACATATGTGATTGCATGCCTGTTGTGTGTCAACCCTGAACAGGCACACGTTGTTAGAGAAGTCTCAGAATGGAAACAGAAAGGGGAAATATTATGAATAAGATTTTGATTTCTATCATTTAGAATTTCCATAGGAAGTAAAAGTCAAATAGTTGGTTAGGGTTAAGGGAAAGATGAGGGAAATAGAGAGAGCTTGAGTTGCTTTTGGTATAAGTACCACAATTAAAGTATATGAATATTTGGTAATCAGGTTAGGACATCATGTGATTTTAGACAAAAGGAAAAGGATCTCTAAAAAAAAACAAAGCCAAAACTTTTTTATCTACTTGGGTTTTTAGAGTAGCTTTATTGAGATATAATTGCCATATAATAAACATACAAATTTAGAATGACATGATTTGATTAATTTTTGTGGTGCTTGCTTTTGTCTCAAATTATTTTCAGAGGTAGCAAACACTCTTATACCACAAAATACAAAATTGGAAATATGTGGGACAGTTTACCACAGAATGATTGAAGGAGAAGTACAGGCTGCCTTCAAAGAGAAAAGGTGTAACTGAGATTGCAGTAAAGGAGAATTGGGGCCACTTAGGCTAATTTCATAATTTTACCCTGTTTTCTGTCATCCGTGAGTAAAGGGTGGTTGTATGTAACTGTGATTGAACTGGAAGAATGCTCTTGTACAAGCTTGGAAGAAATTAGATGTGAATTTTGAATGAATAACACTGAACATATGTATAATTGATTACTAATTTTGAATTATAGGCCTAGCAACTTCAAGCTGATAGTAATTGATCAGGGCCCCATCCCAGTCAATATGGCAGAGTGAGAGCTTCAGGGCTCTACCACCCCACAGAAACTTTAAACAGCAAGAACATGCAAAAACATCTTTCTAAAAGTTATAGAAAACAGTTAAAGGATTGCAATAACAAGGCAAGTGCCAAATCAAGAAAAATGCCATTTAAAAGCAGTAGAATCTAGTGGTGCCCTGGTTGGCTCCTCCCCCATCCCCTCACCAGGTTGGTGCAGAGTTGGCCCATGCTCCCAATCTGCATCCCTTGTCCTGGTTCTGGAGAGAGTAGAGCAATACTTGTGCATATACTGGGAGTATGTATGCGTATGCCTGGCCTAGTCTGTCTAGTGGTTACCACACGGACTTGCAGTTCCAGAACTTGCCCTGCATGTAGATGGAGGCTCATTGAGCTCATCTATAGAACTGTGGAAGAGCAATCAAGTTGTGCTGCCTGGGGCAAGGGGTAGCTGGCTATAGGATACATAGTGCAGTGTCCTAGACCATGAGGAAACTGTTTCCTAGGAAAGAGGGGATCCTTGTATCCTTGTTAAAAGGGGAATCCTTAATGCCACACATGAATATTCAAGGCAAGATGTATGTGCAGAAAGGATCAGGATGGCTCTAATGCTTTGGCCTGGAGATATTCTCCAAACTTGTTGTATGAATAAGCCCTGAAGGAGAACACTGGCATGGGTCAATGGGAAAGGTGTTTTCTTTTTTTGTTAGCTCCTGGCATTTAAGGAAAACTCTGTCATAACACTAGCTGGATATAACCTTAAGGAACAGATGCTTTAGAGTCTAGATTACAGTGGTAAAAAATGTCCAGGTTTCAGTACCAGATTACCAAACAAAGAAATAGGAAGTGATGGCCAGGCAAAGAAGATTGAAGTATTAGAATAAGCAATGAGAAGAGTCAGACCTGGGACATTCCAGACAAAGACTTTAGAAAAATGGTACTAAATATGCTCATAGAGCTTAGAAAACACATGGACAAAGAACTAAAGAAAATCAGGAAAATGGTAGGTGAACACAGAGAATATTAGTAAGGATATGGGAATTATGAAAAGGAACCAAACAGACCTGAAGAGCAAAGTAAGAGAAATTAAAAATACCCTAGAAGGGTCCAATAACAGATTGGAGCTGGTGGAAGGAAGAATCAGTGACTTTGAAGATGAGACAATTGAAATTATCCAGTTTAAGGACCAGAAAGAGGAAATAATGAAGAAAAGTGAACAGAATTTGAGGAACCTTTGGGACACCATCAAGCATACCATAATACGCATTGTGAGGGGCTCAGAAGTAGAAGAAAAATGGGGCAGAGAGAATATTTAAAGAAATAATGGCTGGTATAGTGGGAAGATGGCATCAGACTACTAGGCAGGCTCCATGCTCACACAAAAACAATGGAGAAATCCAAAAGCTGTCTGAGGGACCTGCTTTGGGGGTCAGCAGACCAGGACAGTGCTACACAACTCACAGGAGGGTGAGGGACAGAGAGACAAAGAAGCTGAAACAAGAAAAGTAAGTTATCAAGCTCCTGTAGCAGCTGGAAAGGGTTCCGCTTCTCCATCCCCAAGATATTAAGTGGGGGTAAAACCCTTGGCTTACTGCAATTGACTGAGAGGGGAACAGGCATCTTCTTCCCTGTCAGCTGTTTCAAGGGAAAAGGGAGGGAGAATCAGGGGGATTTCCTTCAGTGAATTCGGCCATAAGAGTCCAATTTGAATCTCTGCTCTGGAGATTCAACACAGGAACACAGGAAAGCTGAGAAAGATTCACCTCCCTGGAAAGGTGTGCTGGCGAGCGCCATCTACTAGCCGGTCTGTAAATTGCATGGACAAAAACTGGTTTTCATTTTCTCTGTATCCTAATCCCTGGGAGATAATCTGCACCCTATTAGTGAGTCCCTGGTCCAATTTTGATAACTTAAGCTGGGCCATTTTAAAGACTTAGAATAATTGAACAAAATATCAAAGAAGAGCTGTGGGAAAAAAAACAATAGGCAAAAAGAGAAATTGGCCATGTGGGAAAATTCACCAACATATTCAAATGCCTGGACACCAGCAAATAGTTACAAGCCATACTAGGAAACAGGAAGAAATGGCCAAGCCAAAGGAGCAAACCATATATCCTGTAGGAGATGCAAGATTTATAACAATTAATCAGTGATAATCACACAACTTTCCGAAATTAATTCAGAGAATCTAAAGATAAAATGACAAAAGAAATAAAGGATATGAAGAAGACACTGGGTGAGCATAAAGAACAATTTGAAAGGGCAAAGTCCTTATGGGAATGAAAAACACAATGGATGAGATTAAAAATACATTAGAGGGACATAAGAACAGATTTGAATTGCTTGAGGATAGAATTATTGATATCAAAGACAGAACATCTGAACTGGAAAAGTCAGGAGAACAAAAAGAGAAGAGAGTGGAAAAAATGGAACAGCCTTAGGGAGTTAACTGACAATGTGAAACACACAAATATTTGCATTTTCAATCCCAGAAGGAGAAGAGAATGGAAAAGGGGCAAAAAGAATATTTGAGGAATTAATGACCAAAATTTTCCCAACCTTTATGAAAGACACAAATATCAATATCCAAGAAGGACAGTGCACGCCAAACAGAATAAATCCAAATAGACCTACCTTGAGACACCTACTTTTCAGAATGTCAAATATCAAATGAAAAGAGAGGATTCTGAAAGCAGCAAGAGAAAAACAAAGCAGCAAGAGAAGAGGAAAGCAAGGGAAACTAGATAAGATTAAGTACCAACCTCACATGAGAAACCATGTAGTTGAGAAGAAAGTGGTATGACATATTTAAGGTACTGAAAGAGAAAAACTGCCAGCCAAGAATTTTGTATCCAGCAAAACTGACGTTCAAAAATGAGAGTGAGTTCAAAGTCTTCACAGATAAACTGATAGAATATGTTACAAAAGATCAAAATTACAAGAGATACTAAAGGGAGTGCTACAGCCTGAAAGGGTAACACAACGGCAAGAGATTTGGAGAAGAGTACAGAAAGGAAGATCATTAAGAAGGGTAAACTAAAGGGTGAGAAGACAGAGAATAGAACCATATGACAACAGAGAGCTGAAGGACAAAATGGATGAAGTAAGCAATGCCTTTACTGTAATAACATTGAATGTTAATGGTTTGAACTCCCCAATCAAAAGATAAAAACTGATAGAATGGATAAAAAAATATGAGCCATTGTACGTTTTCTACAAGGGATCCACCACAGATGTAAGGACACAGAAAGGTTAAAAGAGAAAAGTTGGAAAAGATATTTCATGGAAATAGTAAACTACAAAGAGCCGATGTATTGATACTAATATCGGACAAAATAGATTTCAAATGCAAAACTGTTATAAGGGATGAAGAAGGTCAGTATATATTAATAAAAGGGGCAGTTCACCAAGAAGAAATAACTATATTAAATATTTATGCACTTAACCTGAGTGCCTGAAGATATATGAGGCACACACTGGCAAAACTGAAGGGAGAAATAGATGTCTATACAATAATAGATGTAGACTTCAATACACCACTCTCAGTATTGGGTAGAACATCTGGACAGGGGATAAATAAACAGAGAACTTGAATAATATGATAAATGAACTAGACCTAACAGACATCTAAAGAGCATTGCACCCCAAAGCAGCAGGATACACATTCTTTTCAAGTGCTCATGGATCCTTCTCCAAGATAGACCATATATTGGATCAGAAGACAAGTCTCAATAAATTTTTAAAAATTGAAATTTTTCTGAACACTATCTCTGATCATAACGGAATGAAGCTGGATATCAATAATGGAAGGAAAAAGATAAAATTCATAAATATATGCAGATTAAATAATACACTTTTAAACAATCAGTGGATCAAAGAAGAAATTCCAAGAGAATTCAGCAAATATCTTGAGATGAATGAAAATGAGAATACAACATATGAAAACCTATGGGACACCACAGAGGCAGTGCTGAGAGGGAAATTTATAGCCATCAATGCTTACATTAAAAAAGAAGAAAGAGCTAAAATTAAAGATCTAACTGCACACTCCAAGGAACTAGAAAAAAAAGAGCAAACTAATCACAAACCAAGCTGAAGGAAAGAAATGGTAAAGATCAGAGCAGAAATATATTAATTCAAGAACAACAACAAAAATAGAATCAACAAAACCAAAAGTTGATTCTTTGAGAAGATCAACAAAATCGACAAATTCTTAGCTAGACTGACAAAGAAAAAAAGAAAGAAGACACAAATAAAATCAGAAATGAGAGAAGGGACATTACCACTGAACCCACAGAAATTAGAGAAATCATATGATGAAAGTGTATACAACTGTATGCCAAAAAAACTAGACAATGTAGATGAGATGGACAAATTCTTAGAAAAACACAAACCACTTACACTGACCTTAGAAGAAATAGAAGACCTGAACAAACCAATCACAAATGAAGAGATTGAAACAGTAATCAAAAACCTCCCAAAGATGAAAAGCCTGGGACCAGATGGCATCACAGGTGAAGTCTACCAGTCATTCAAAGACAATCTAATACCAATCTTGCTCAAGATCTTCCAAATATTCAACAGAAAAGAAAATGATCAAACTCATTCTATGAAGCCAACTTCACCTAATACCAAAACTAGATAAAGATACTACAAAAAAAATGTACAAACCAATATCTCGAATCAAGACAAATGCCAAAAATCCTCAACAAAATACTTGCAAACCAAATCCAAAAGCACATTAAACAAATTATACACCATGATTAAGTGGGTTTCATCTCAGGTATGCATGGGTGTGTCAACCCAAGAAAATCAATTAGTATAATAAACCACATTGATAAATTGAAGGGAAAAAAATCACCTGATCCTTTCGGTTGATGCCGAAAAGGCATTTGACAAAATACAGCACCATTTCTTGATAAAAACACTCCAAAAGATTGGAACAGAAGGAAACTTTCTCAAAATGGTAAAGTGCATATATGAAAAACCTAAAGCTAACATTGTACTCAACGGTGAAAGACAGAAACCTTTCCTACTGAGATAAGGAACAAGACAAGCATGCCCCCTGTCACCATTTTTATTCAATATTGTGCTGGAGCAATTAGGCTAGATAAAGAAATAAAAAGGTATCCAAAAAGGAAAGGAAGAAGTAAAACTTTCACTATTGGCTGATGATATGATCCTTTATCTAGAAAATCCTCAAAAATCCACAAGAAAGCTATTAGAACTACTAGATGAGTCCAGCAGAGTGGCCGAATACAATATTAATAAGCAAAAATCAATATCATTTCTATACAGTACTGATGTGCAATCTGAGGAAGGAATCGGAAAGAAATTCCCTTTTAATAGCAACTAAAACAATCAAATATTTAGGAATAAACTTAACCAAGGACATAAAGGACTTGTATTCAGAAAACTACAAAACATTGCTGAAAGAAACCGAAGAAGAATTAAATAAATGCAAGGCCATTTCATGTTCATGGATTGGAAGACTGAATATTGTAAAAATGTCAGTTTCACCCAAACTGATTTACAGATTCAACGCATACCCAATAAAAGTCCCAACCAGACTTTTTTGCAGAAATGGAAAAACCAATTTTCAAATTTATTTGGAAGGGTAAGGGGCCCTGAAATGCCAAAAAGGTCTTAACACAGAAGAACAAAGTTGGAGGACTCTCACTTCCTAACTTTAAAGCATATTTCTTAGCTAAAGTGAATGGTACTGGCATAAAGACAGACACTTGGCCAATGGAACCGAATCGAAAACTCAGAAATAGACCCTCACATTTACAGTCAAGTGATTTTTGACAAGGTAGTCAAGCCCTCTCTGCTGGGCCAGGACATTCTGTTCAACAAATGGTGTTGGAAAAACTGGATATCCAAATTCAAAAGAAGGAAAAGGGACCCTTATCTCACACCTTATGCAAAAACTAACTAAAAATGGATCAATGACCTAAATATAAAAGCGACAACCGTAAGACTCCTAGAAGAAAATGTAGGAAAACATTTTCAAGATTTTGTGGTAAGTGGTGGTTTCTTAAATGTTAAATGCAAAGCATGAGCAAGAATAGGTAAATGGGATGTCCTCAAAATTAAACCATTTTGCACCTCAAAGGACTTTTTCAAAAGGATGAAAAGGCAGCCAACTCAATGGAACAAAATATTTGGCAATCACATATCCGATAAGTGTTTAAAATCCGTGATATATAAAGAGATCACACAATTCAACAATAAAAAGACAAACTACCCAAGTGAAAAATGGGCAAAAGACTTGAAAGGACAATTGTCCAAAGAAGAAATACAAATGGCGAAGAAATACATGTAAAAATGCTTTAACATCATTAGCGATTAGGGAAATGCAAATCAAAACTCCAATGAGATATCATTTCATACCTATAAGACTGGCTCCTATTAAAAAGTCAGAAAATTGTAAATGTTGGATTAGATTGGGAGAGATAGGAATGCTTATTCACTGTTGGTGGGAATGTAGAATGTTATAGCCACTGTGGAGTACTGTTTGGCAGTTCATAAGGAAGTTGAATATATATTTGCCTTGTGACCTGGCACTCAGCTTATACCCAGAAAAACTGAGAGCAGTGACATGAACAACACCTGCACACCAATGTTCATAGCAGCATTATTCACAACTACCAAAAGTTGGAAACATCCCAGGTGTCCATCAACTGATGAATGGATAAACAAATTGTTGGGTATACACATGGTGGAATATTATGCAGCAGTAAGAAGAAATGAAGTCGTGAAGCATGTGACAACATGAATGAACCTGGAAGACACCATGTTGAGTGAAGCAAGCCAGACTCAAAAGGACAAATACTGTGTTTGCACTATTATGAGTTAAATATATTGTGTAAACTCTTTGAGTTAATAATTAGAATATAGGTCACCAGAAAATAGAAGGAGGGTAGAGAATGGAAAACTGATGGTTAATCTGTGCAGAATTGGCAAAATGTTGTTTGTAAATCTTTGGAAATGAATAGAAATGGTAAAAGCACATCATGGTTTGTGTAACTAGTAGAGCTATTATATGAATATGGCTGTGATTGAAAGGGAAAGCCTAAGGACATTTATATTACTAGAAGGAAAGCTAAAAAATATAACAAGGGACTGTATAAAATAGTAAAACCTTATGTGAAACACATATATGGGTGATATTGCATATATGACTGTTTTTACAAAATATAAATACAAATAATACTAGAGAGAAGGAAAGATAATAGCAGCTCTATACAGCAGGGGGAGCATAGAGAGATTGAGAGATGATAAGTTTTGTTTGTTATTTTTGGAATAATGAAAATGCTTTAACAATGATTGATGTGATGAATGCACAAATATATGATTATACCAAATACCATTGATTGTACATTTTGGATGGATTTATGCTTTATTAATATGTATCAATAAAATTGATTTGTTAAAAAAATGAAATAATGGATGAAAACTTCCCAGATTTAATGAAAGGCATGAATATGTACATCCAAGAAGCTCAACAAACTCCAAATAGGACAAACCCAAATAGACCCCCACAGCAGTGTGTATTAATCAAACTGTTGAATGCCAAAGATAAAGAGAGAAAGGAACCCTCAGAAGTTTAAATGCTGATTTCTCATTGTATACCATGGAGTCAAGAAGGCAGTGGTAAGACATATTTAAAGTGCTGAATGCAAAACATACCAACCAAGAATTATGTATTAAGCAAAACTTTCTTTCAAAAGTATAGAGGAATTAATACATTCCCTGATAATCAAAATCACAGGGGCTTTATCACCACTAGACTGGATCTACAAGAAATTCTAAAGGGAGTTCTGCAGGTTGAAAGAAAATAATAGTAGAAAATTGACTGAATCCATATGAAGAAATAAAAATCTCTAGTCATGATTATGACATGGGTAAATATAAATACCAATACTATAGTATTTTTGCTATATAACTCCAAATTTTACTTCCTGCAGATTATAAAAGGCAAATGCATAAAATGTAATGCTAAATCAATGGTTTAGGACTCATATAAATATTAATTTGTGACAGTAACCACATAAAGGTGGAGGGACAGGGTGGTATAGAAACATAGTTTGCGTATGCTATTGCAGTTGTTAAGTTGGTATCAAAGCAAACAAGAAAGTATAGATATAGGATGTTAAATTTAAGCCCCAATGTAACCACAGGAAAATATCAGAGAATATACATGTCATTAAGACAGAAAGAAGAGTACAAGTTACCTGGGGTGGGGGGCAGGGGCACATGAGGAGTTAATGCCAAATATAGAGTTTCTTTTTGGGGTAAAGGGAAAGTTCTAGTAATAGATGGTGGTGAGAGTACTGCTACATTGTGAATTGAATTAATCCCATTGAATGGTTTGCTAGGGAGGGGATGGAATGGAAAAATTTATGTTATATGTATGTTTCCACAAATTAAAAAAAAGGAAGAGAAACTAAAGAGCTGATGATTAAATGCAGGACATGATACTGGATGGAATATAAGAATGAAGGAGTGAAGACTCAAAGGTTGCCATGGGTTCTGAAGGGAGGGGGATGGAGGAATAGAATAGATGGAACATTGGGCATTTTGGGGACAATGGAAGTGTTCTATATGATCTCGCAATGATGGATACAGGCCATGTTAAATTTCATTAAAATTTATAAAATTGTATGGTCCAAAATGTAAAGCATAATGTAGATCATTGACCATGGTTGGTAGCAATATTTCAATATTTATACATCTGTTGTAACAAATGTGCCATCTACTTGTAAAAGTGTTATTAATAGGGGAAAAAGAAAAAAGAGAGAAGATGTTGGTTGTTTGAGAATCCCCTATATTGTGTATATGACTTTTCTGAAACCTGGACCTTCTTTGAAGACAAAATGGAAAGAAAATAAGACACTGGGGGAATAAACAGAAGAAAATGTCACTGTACATACAAGATAACAGGTCTTGCAGTGATGAAAGACATAATGTCAAAAAAATTTTTTAATTTTATATTTGTAATTATTTTTTATTATTCCAAATTAAAAATTTTTTGTATTTTGTTATTTTTTAAACTATTATTATTATTTCATTTTCTTATTAATTGTATTTGGTTATTTTCTTAGCCTCATTTTTGAAGAAGTTTGGATCACAGAAGGGTTACCACTGTGGCAGGGGAGGGTCATTGCTGTGAGGTGTCAGTGATGGGGATGCATGGGAGGAATATCAAATTCCCATCCTGGGAAACTCTGCCACATTCTCTAAGGGAACAGCAAGAATTTCCCTGAGTACAGGGGCAGTGACAAGTGAAGGAGTCCTTGATATTGATGCTTGTACCTATGAACCTTTACTTTTGAAATTGAAACTTAGCCTAGTATTATAGGGTGCCTTAGAGTTGCCTCCTGAGAGCCTCCTTGTTGCTTGAATGTGGCCTTTCTCTGGGCTGAACTCAGCATGTAGATGCATTATCTTCCCTCTAGTATGGGACATGACTCCTGGGGATGAGCCTCCCTGGCACTGAGGGATTACTACCAGCACCACCTAGCAATACAACTGGAAAAAGACCTTGACCAAAAGGGGGAAAGGGTAAAGACAAATGCGTTTACATGGCTGGGAGAGTTCAGGGTATGTTGGGAGGTCATTCCAGAGGTTATGCTTATGCACATCTCAGCAGGATCTCATTAACTGCGAAAGTAAATATTGCCTCAAATAGCAGAGACATCCAGATGCTATAGGCAGGGCAGACAGGTCAGGAGTTTGGTGTCCTGCCAGTGGGCACTACTTGGGATCTGTTGCCCCCCAGTGTGACAGAGTTGGACTCAGGTGTGGTTTCCCTACACATGGCTCTTCTGCCCCTTCTATTTGAACCTATAGTTAGTGATAGAGTTGATAAGTATATGTCCAAGAGACTTAAATGTTTTGACTGTCCATGAGCCAGCCGGGACCTGAGTCTCAGCAGAATTGCAACACTATTCTAAGCTTCGTTGGATTTCACCCAGAACAACTGGCAAGGAGATGATAATGGACAGCGACCATCCCAAGGAGCAGAGGGAGTTTGCAACTGCAGGCAGGATGGTCCTGTCCATCTGTGCCATGAGATCTAAGCTCCCTCTCAGTTGGAGGTGGAGTGGACCTCCATCCCAGAACCCTCAGTTGGGGAATGAACAGTGGACTAGCGTAGACTTACTGGTATTCTAGTATAGACTTATTTTGATTCTAGCAATGGAAGAACTTTTATCATTGATGTGGAGGCAGTGGCCACTGGAGTTTCAGTTGTAATAAAACAGTTGTAATATGGGGCCATTTTTAGGACTTGGGAATTGTCTTGAATGACATTGCAATGACAGATACAAGCCATTATATATCTGGTCATAGCTTACAAAATTGTGCAGGAGAGAGTGTAAACTACAATGTAAACTATAATCCACGTTTAGTGGCAATGCTCCAAAATGTGTTCACCAATTGTAACAAATGTACCACATGAATAATGGATGTTATTAATGTGGGAAAATGTGGGAGGGGTTGGGAGTGAGACATACGGGAATCCCCTATATTTTTTATGTAACATTTGTGTAATCTAAGTATCTTTTAAAAAAAAAAAAAAAAAAAAAAAACTATATTAAAAAAAAAAAAAGGCATCATTGGGACATAAGAAAAAATTGGAATATAGAATGTAAGCCTTGTATCAATGTTAAATTTCTTGAACTTGATAACTGCACTTAAGCTGTTCCTTGATTGTAGGAATTGTGCATGGAAATATGTGTTCAAGGATTATATGTGTACCCTGCTCTCAAAAGTTCAAAAAATAGATAGATGATATAATTATATGGCAAAAGTCACAAAATGTTAAAATTGGTGGATCTTGGTAGATGGGGGTATGGGGGTGTGACGGTTTGAACTTCTTTTATGAATCCCCAAAAGAAAAAGATTATGTTTTTGAACTAATCCATTCTTGTGGGTGTTGGACCCTCTTGATTGGACTGTGTCAGTGAGGCATGACACCGGTTGGGTTTCTTAAGGGTCTCTTGCTGGCCCTTATATAAATGGAGACACAGAGGAAGAGATGTACAGAGAAAGGAAGCTGCCATTTTTGATCCTGTCATGTGAGAGAGGACTTCAGGGTCACTAGCAGCCAAAGTTTAAGCAGGAAGCCACCAAGAGGCTGGGCCCATGGGGCAGCTCAAAACTGAGGAGATGAGCCATATGCCTGATAGCCCAGAGCTGAACTCGGGAAGAAAATGGAGCAACCAAGACTGAGAGAAGAGGCCAGTAAGAGACAAGCTCTGTGCCTGATTTCCCACAGTTGAGCTCTGGGAAACGGTAGATTCTGAAGGAAGGCAGGGACCCTGGCAGAGATGAGCTGCCATCTTCACCACATGGCAGGACACCTGGATCACCAGTGTCTGACTTTGGTGAGAAAGCACCTCTGATGCTGCCTCAATTTGGACATTTCATGGCCTTGGAACTGTAAGCTTTTACCCTAAATATCCTCATTATAAGAGTTAACCTATTTCTGGTACTTTGAATCGGCATCACTTTGACAAACTAAGATGGCGTATGTTGGGGTTCTCCTCCATATGGATTTGTACTTTTTTTTTGCAACTATCCTGTAAGTTTGAAATTATTTCAAATAAAAAGTTAATAAAAACAATCAAACTGATAGTAGTCTGTAGCTGAGTAACTAAAGCACATATAATAGACTACCATTTAAATTCACTTTTTATCTCCTGAGGACATTTGCCTGAAATTCAGAAGAAGTCATTATGTTTCTGTGTAATTCTGCTGTTGTTCTCCCCCCCTTCTTTTGTTTGTAGTCAACTGGGGGTGCATCTGCAGCTTAGCTTAGCCCTCTGCACTCCCAAGGAATCTATGGTATGCAATTGTCTAGGAAACAGAAGAATTGATCTTTTCTTACACATCCCAGAGATGATTATTTAAAAAGAAGAGTCTTTCTTCTCCCTACTTTTTATAATCACAAAATTTAGTGAATTTAGGCTCATTTAGAAGGAGAAATTTACTTGGATGAATTGGGGTGCAAGTGAGTAAAGATATATGAGTAAATGAATATATACTTAGTCTGTGATGTGCATGTGCCTCATGCTATAAAGGGGCAAATGGCAAAATAATTAAAAAATACACTTTCCTTCATGAATATATACTTTTCAGATATTTTGAATTTTATTTCCCTGGGTCTTAATAAAAACCATGAAAAATCTGATGAAGCCAGTCTTTCCACATGACTATAGTAATTTCAGACCCTAGGGAATATAGGAAATATACAATAATGTGTATGTGTTAAAAGAATAAGAATAAAAAAATACGTGATGCTGCACTACACAGTGAACCCTAAGTTAAACATGGGTTATAGTTAATAGTAGTTATAAAAATGTGCTTTCGCTAATTATAACAAATATTTCACACCAATGGAAGGTGTTAATAATAGGGTCGTATATGGGAATCTTGTATTTTAAACATGATTGTTCTGTAAACCCTACAACTTCTCTAATAAAGAAAAAAAAAAAAAAAAGAATGTATTTCACTCTTGGCTTTGTAAACAATTGAATCCAGGACAGGTTCAGAAATGTATCTTAATTTACTCACTGGGTATGCTGGATTGAGTCTTTTATGGACCACTTAAATGTATATTCTTAAAGTTAATCCATTCCATTGGGTATGGACTCACTAAGTTGGATCTTTTGGCAATGTAGTATCTTAAGATGTGACCCATCTCATTCAGGGTGGATCTTAATCCTCTTACTGAAGTCCTTTATAAACAGGACTAAAAAGCTACTGATAGAAAAAAAAGCCTCAAGAACAGAACGAGAGGCCCTGGAGGCTGGAGGCAGTAATCAACGTAGCACAGAGGCACAGAAAGAGGTCCCCAAGAGGCCAGGTCAATGGAGTAGCTCAAAGTCCAGAGAAGAGGGGAGAGACCTGCTGACCGGCAGTGTGCCCTGCCATGTGCCCTGCCGTGTACCCTGCCATATGCCTGATCGCCTACAGCTGCAATTTAGTGAGAAAGCATCCCTTGATGATGCCTTGATTTTGACACCTTCAGAACCTCTGAACTGTAAGCTTTTACATAATAAATTCACATTATAAAGGCCAACAGATTTCTGGTATTTTGCATCGGCAACCTTTGGCAGACTAAAACACTGGGGATTTTACTTTGTGTAAGTGAGTTATTGTGAAATGTAAGATCAATTTTTGTTCAATTTAAAAGGTTTTTTTATTTTAGATCATTTTCATGGCTTTCTGTTAGTTTATGAGACACACTTCTTGAATCAGAATATCAGGTTGAAAAAATGCTGGGAATTAAATATTGCTAATCTTCTTTTCATTATTTGAGAACAAAATCAAATAATAAAATAAAATCAGAACATTTAAACATTAATACATGCTACATTTACACGAAGATTTTTATATAGTTACTTACAAATATGTTTCCTAATACTTAGTTTCCATCTTTTGCCAGGAAATGAGTTCCCCAGAAAATAATATTGAAACTTCTTTGTTAGAGCAAATTTTTCTTAAATCATTGAATTAAAAGTAATCAAAAGGGACAGAGTTAAAGAGAACTTCAGTGTAGAATTCTTCAAACTTATTTCTGCTAACTGACATGAGATTAGCAATGATCCTTAGCCCTGGTTGTTTAAAGAAAATACTGATGCCTGTCAAGGATGAACCAGGGCACTTAAAAAAATTTTTTTTTTTGACAAGAAATGATTGTCCAAGTTTTTTGGACAAGAAATGGTTGTCCTAATTGGACAGTGCCAAACAAAAAGTGATAAGGAGGTCTGCTGATAGAGGGCAAATACAGAATCAGGTGAGGAAATGTTCTGTTTGACTTATGTTAAATTTCCATTTTACACAGGGGTGTCTTACAAAGTGGGGAGCAGATATATATTGATTAGTATGGAACATACTTTTGTATATATAACCAGATGTCGCTTTTTGCAATTTTGTAGGGAATGTTCCATTATTCCATTTTCTCAGAAAGCCCCTGTATTAGTCAGCCAAAGGGGTGCTAATGTGAAATACCAAAAATGGGTTGGTCTTTATAAAGGGTATTTATTTGGGGTAGAAGTCCACAGATACCAGGCCATAAAGCGTTAAGTATCTTCTCTCACCACAGTCCATTGCCCCGTGTTAGAGCAAGACAGCAGCCGGAGTTTGCCAGGGTTCAGGCTTCCTCTCTTCCCGGGGCTGTGTTTCTCTTCGGGCTCAGCTCCTGTTTCCTCCACAAGGTCAGCTGTAGACGATCAGGCGAACGGCTCGCTTCTCTTCTCCTGGGGCCTTCTTTCCAACATCAAAACTGCTTCTTAGAAGACTGCCTCAACTGTCCTTTGCCTTGCCTTTTATATTCAATTCCCCACCCACCAAGGGGTGGGGCTCAACGCCCTAATCCTAACCTAATCATGCCCGGATTAACAGATCAGTTTACAAGCATGATTCAATTATATTTTTAGAATTCATAATTACATCAAACTGCCACAGCCCCCACAGAGCAATTATTTCTGTCTTTTGGAAAATCCTTTCTTGGAAAGGGGGCCCTTCAGACAATGCTCAATACATGTGGACATTTTATTTTACTTAACATGCCTGAATGTCATGCCAGATTTATTGAATCTGAACCTCTGGGCCTGGGGCCTACATGCCTGAAATTTTTAAAAGTTTTCACTGTTGATTCCAAGACTTAGTGGTGATGGAGATCCACTGTGTTAGAGGAGTACATTAAAAAACAAAACACACACACAGGCACAAACTACTGATTGAATGAAAGGACAAGGTTTTTTTTGTTTTGTTTTGTTTTATTTTAGGTGATTTAGTGTGAGCACTGAAGTTTTCAGGTGCTGGCGACTGTAGGATTGACATAACCTGACTCAGCAACCAGGAGAGACTTTCAGTTCTGGACAAATGCTATTTAAAATAGATTAATGTATCTCCTTGGTGCATTTCAAATATATGAACATGAGGCTTCATCCTCCACGAATTAATTAAATACCAAGGGAATTAATACTGAGGAAATACTGTATATTCGTAGGTGCAAGAGTGTCAATTAAAGCTGGCAGAATAACAATTCAATCACAGGGGTTATTAAGCTTTTTTAAAATTTGCAGTCTGGTAAGTAACAGCAAATGACTGGATGCTGAGCACTGTTAAATGTAAATGTCAAATTAAATTGACTTGCCCTAGGTTGGTTTTTTGGAGTACCATATTTACTTGCATAAATTCTCCTTTTATACGCCGTGAAAAAATGGAGATGATATAATTGAGCATCTTGTTCAGTTGCTATCCCAGGCAACCCTTATTAATCCTTTTTTCTTTTTCTTTCTCTTACGTTTTAAAGAACAAACTGTTCAGAGTTTGCAAGAAATCAGTGGTAAAGTGCTTTGCTTACTCAAGGATTGAAGGTAATTAGAAGCTGCCCCTCCCCCCTCCTCCCATCCAACTTACCTTTATAGCATAGCACACTGGCACTGAAATTCCTTCGTCAGGTAAACACTCATTTCGGCTAAAATAGTGGGGCATACAGGAAATCTGTAGGGATTTAGAGTGGGAAGCATTTTTCACTTACCAGCAAGTAACATAACTTCTGAGATTGTTTTTTTTTTTTTTTTTTTTCATTTGAAACTTGGATTAGGGGAGGATAAATTGGTGTTTGTGGAGGCACTTTGTAAATTTTGAAGTTTTATGCAATGCCATTATTTTATTATTAAATGCAGCTCTTTCTGGAGTTGGAGATTATAAATATATAAAGACCACTCTCATCATTAAAATCCTTGTGCGGACCTAATTTGGCCTTCAGAGGTATCATATTTTCCATATTTACAATAAACTCTTGGGAATGGAAGATGACAAAGCAAGTAAAGAGGGAGAGAATTGAGAAAGAAAATGACAGGACAATCACAGAAATTTCTCACATTTGAATATTCTTTCTTTCTTTCCTATCTAACTCTGCTCCATGGTTCTGTAATACAGAGTCACTAGAATGAAAACACAAAAGCAAGTCATGTAGGAGACTGTGAATGCATAAACTTGGGACTAGTTTATTTTTGTGAGACTGTGAGGGAAATTGCATTGCATTTTTCGTTGGGATAGTGAGCTTTCAATGTACTTTACTTTATAAGAAAGGCTTTGTTTCCAGACAAGGAATAACCTAGCAAATGTAGCTTGGAGGAGTTGGATTGGGGAAAGTGGTGAAAGAAGCCAGATAGAAAGTAGGAAATTGAGGTAGAGCTGTAAGTAAGTAGTCATCAGCTTTGTTGGTTTCCCCAGAGATCCTCAGTCCTCTGTGGACATCAGAATCACCCAGTGAGCTCTGGACATATTTATAGTGTTAGAATCTTAAATAGTGCCCGTGGCATATTTAGTTTTGAGTGAGTGCCACAGAAACATCTAAGGCATAGCCAGTGTTTAATCTTGTTTTTTGCTTTTGATAATCTCAGACTTAACATGCCTAAATGTCTCTTCAGGTATCTACCCTTTCTGTTTCAATGTAGAAAGAATTAAAAAAGCAAACATGGGAATTAGTTTGTTAAACTACTTCCTTAATATTCTTTTAAACAAAGTTGAGGCTGTTGAGGAAAATTCACTAAGGGAAAAAAATAGTGTAATGAAGAGCATTCCAAATCTTGAGTGACCGCCATGGTGACAGCTGACACTGAGTAACATCATGTGTGTTAATTATGGACAACTTTTATCAAGAGAAGATTGTAAGCATTGTACTATTGAATGTAGACTGTGCAGAATAATGTATGTAAATTGAATAAATTATCAATAAATTTATTTAGAGGAATCAAAGCGGGGATTTCCTACGTTAATAAAGACTTATCACTTATCTACCCATTTTGATATTTACTATTAAGTTAGAAATTATTATAGTTTGATAGCAAAACCTGAACTCATACTGATTGTCTGTCTTTCTTGAAGTTGATATATTTGTTTGGATTTTCTCTATATAATTACCATAACCTTAGAAATTGTTCCCCTCATTTAACTGACACTTATTAGTGATTTGCATTGATCCATTTGTCCTCATTATGCATGGTGTTTAATTTTAAATACCAGACAGTTCTAAGAAAAGACAGTGCTTAGAGTATAGCTAATATACCAAAATTACAGCCATTTCAGTTTCATTCTGGTCCCATAACAATAATTTTTATGCAATTGGTAAGATTATAGTAAATGAAATTATTGGCAGAAGAAACAAAAAAGCCAAAGAACTAAGCTAGAGAATTTGCATTTGGGAATGCTGAACCATGGCGGACCGTTCGGAGGCATTGAATTTTGAACTGGTAAGGCCCAGAGTGATTGTGCTTACTGTGTAGGCTATGAGTGGTAGAGTCGGACATAAATAGCAAAATGTGATGACATAGATAAACAAAACTTTCCTTTATCCACAGATCATCCTGAAAAGTGTGTTTAGATGGCCATCTTTGTACCTACCTCCTCCTCAGTTACAACTGTATTTACCAGAGGAGAATGCTTAATTCAAGCAAGGACAATCAGATTTGCTCTCCTAGGAATTTAGAATTGGAACAAGAACCTGAGTCATTTAGCTAATGGTAAGCACTAGAACCTTAGGATTATACAGTCCAAAGGTTGTACAAAATGTTGGATTGGGAGAAAATGGTATAATCCAGCTTTTAGAGGGGAGAATGGAGTGAACATACAGAAAAGTAGAAATGGTAAATCATATAGTTCTCCAGAGAGACAGAGAAACAATCAGATGAGAAACTAACTATCGATGTCTTTTCATTTCCTGTGGGCCTGGATATTCTTTCTGCACATTTGTCCATTTCTGTACATTTATCCCTTTCCTTCTTATAATAAAATGCCATTTTTTTTGTGCTGTTCCTTTTTCTTGAAGCTGATCTTGCCCTGAGACAGGAGGCATATGCCATACAAACCCTGTGAATGCTAAATACAAAGACTCTTCTTTCTTTTTTAAAAAAATTTTCTCTTTCTCCTTTTCATTCCTCCCCCCTTTTTTCTTTTTCTTTTTTTGTCAAATTTTATATAATTCTGTCTTCTTGTTTAGCTCCATTAGTGTTCACATACCTTGTTGTGTGTTAAAATCATTTGACCAGGTTTTAAATATACTGATGCCCAGCACCCACCCCAGGGAAATTAAATCATAATCTCTTGGTGATGTGGATCAGGTGTCAATATATTTTTAAAAGCTTCCGTGGTCTCTAAAATGTGTTCACGTTTGAGAGGCCCTGATCTGTACATGACAGTTGTCTATATTAATATTCTAAGACAAGAATCATTGTCAATTTTATTTAATAGAGTTTTAGTCACTTGTATGCTTATAAATGTCTTGACTTAGGTATATTTTTGTCAGTCAAATATATTTAATGGTGTATCAAATTTTATCTGTACTTTCAACATCATTTTTTAGTACATGCCATTTTAACCATAAAAAACTTTGAAATCATACTGAGCAATTTTTTTGTCAGTAGCTATTGTTACTCTATAATAAAATGCTATAAAACAATAGGAGATATCTTGATTTTGGATTAGAAAGATGAAATTCTTCCATTAAAGAGAATTAGGTTGAGAAGCTACAGAATAAGTGAAGTATGATAAACAAGAAATAAGTAAGAATTCCCTCCCTCACATCACCCGCTTCAACCTTCTGGTTAAATTGAAAAGTAGTGCTTGGATGAATAAAATAGTATTCTGTGAACTATCAATGTTCCTCCTATATGTTTTTCTTATTCAAGGTGACTCACTAAAATTTCATGAACTTCCAAACCTCTCACTTTAGATAACTCTATGTTCATTTATTTTCAATTAGGTATTATTATATAAAAATGGATATTTGACAACTCTACATAAGATCAAGGTTATTGCTCAGGAGCTAAACAAAAGACAAGGAATTGAATTTTAAATTATACTTTTTATTCCATTTAATAATAAATAGAACTTTACACTGTGGTGACTAATTCTTATTATTATAAAAGATAGGGAAAGAACGCTAGTACAAACATTTATTTTGTACTAATGGTTTAGAACAGAAAAATAAGTATTTGGAATTAAATTTCAAACATCTTGCAGTTTGAAACCAGAATTATTTCTTCAAGAAATAAAAATTTCTAAAAAGATGAAGGCAGATAGGTTAGGGATAATTTTTATAAAGTATTAAAATATATGCAAGTCTTTTACAAAGGTAACATAAGCTGCTTTCCATATTCCCTGAGGACAGGTCAAAGAAGAAAACATCCTTATATTCTGTAGCATAAGGTGCTTTTGAAAAGTATTTTCTGTCAGCAAAATTCGTTAAGCATTAGAAAAGATATTAGAAGAGGATATTATAGTCACTTTCTCACGAAGTCTTAATAGAATCATTTCTCCTTTTCTTGGGATGATAAGAATGCTTTTTCCTAAGAGAAGGACAGGAGTAAACTGACCTCTCACTTTCTTTTTCATCTGGCCTGTTTCAGTTAGCAGTACTTGAAGAGAAAATATGACCAGAAACCTCATTGGGGTATAGGCAGACAATTAAGGGTTAAAAGAATAACTTGAGAGTAAAGCATGTACATAAAACGCACATGTATCATGCTGTTCATTTCCACAAATTCCTATTTTCATATTTATTTGCTTTGGAATTTAATAAAAAGTGTTCAAAATCATCAGTAATGTTCAGTTGTCCTTTCCTAGAAAGAATGCATTATCTGCTCTGATATGGAAGTGGCAGTGTCTGTAATACTCTTCTTACTGGTGGTTTGGAGCATCTAGAAATGCCCTCAGATTAGCAGAGGTGGACACTTAGAAAATCTGTAATATGTGGTAAGTACCTTAGTATCATTTTAAACATATCTCCATGGGGCTGCTGTTAACTCTGTCAAGATTCAGGATAGATATCGAATATAGCAAGGACTTCATCTGAAAGTAATATTTGTTCTGGGTATTGGAGTAGTAATAGGCACTCAACGAAAGGTTTACGAAGGCTGTGGCAATGCAAAAGATACGGAAGACCTTCCGGAACATGGGTAAGTGGCAGGAAATGCAGCCATAAGGGTGGTTTGGAGGCCATATTCTTTCAGGAGCTTTTATTAACTTTTTAAGCAATTTGTTAAGGGCCTTGGATTACTGTTTTAAGGAATTTGGTTGTTACAGTAGATCAGTAGTTGGCAAAATTATGGCTAGTGTCTCAAATCTAACCTGCTATGTGCTTTTGCAACACATTTTATTGGAGCATAGCCATACTCATTTGTTTAATGTATGGTCTTTGATTTTGCATTACTGCAGCAGAGTTGAGTAGTTGCAACAGAGACCTTCTGGGCCACAAAGCCTTATTATCTGACTTTTAACAGAAAAAGTTTGCCAACACCTGTCATAGATGATAGTTTTTTGTTGTTGTTGTTGTTGGCAGAGATTCAACAACTCCCCCCCCAACCCCCACAGAATGGCCTGATCAGGTTTCTGACTTGGAAAGGTAGCTTTGGCAGCTCTGAGAGGATACCAGCTTCTTGACATATCCAAGTTCGTTGCAAATAGATGAGCTTCAAGAGTTTTTTGATGAATGAATGAATGAATGAATGAATGTATAGATTCATAAAGTAATATCAGAGTAAGTTAAGAAGCAAATTCAGATTTCAGGTGAGTTATAATAAAGGCCTAGAATAAGGGTAGTGGTATAAGGGATAGAGAGAAGAGGGGCTAAAGTATAGAATTATTTGAGAGATAGAATTAGCTGGACTTCACTTGGTGATTTTAGTCAATCATTTACTTAGTCCCTCATTTGTTTATTTTACCTGTGGCTCTTATGTTAAGCTTTTAAGCTTTAGTTCTGGAAAAATTTAAATATATGCAAAAGAAGTGATGAACAACCATGTAATGAACACTTGGTTTCAAAAATCAATCAGCATTTTGCCAGTCATGTTTTATCCATCCCATTCCTTAAAATAATGCTGCTGTTACTGAAGAATTATAAAGAAAACCTATTTTATAGCAAAAAGAGCTATTTTAAGAGTTATCAATACTCCTAGACCTACTTATACTGTCAAAGTAGATATTGGTACACAATTAATGTTCGTGTATTTGCTGGTTTAGCTTGAAAAATAGTTGAACAGTGCTTGTCATAGAGTAATGCAATGGTTCTCAACCTGGTAAGGGTTTCAAAATGTACTTTTAGTAGGAGCTTATCCCCAGAGATTCTGATTTTGTGGTTCTGACAAAGTCCTGTGGTCATGCAGTTTAAAAAGTTCCTAGAGATGATTCTCATGAGAACCAAAGGCTTAAGCACCATGGCTCCATTAGAGGCCTTAGTAGGTTTCATACATTCACAAACAAAATATAGATGTTACATTTTTGCCCATTGCGTCATTTTGGGCTTAAATCAATACTAAGGCTGTGAACGGTTGGGCATTATATTTCTGTGTAAGTTTTTAAAATATCAGTGGCCACTATTTTGGAAGCATGTTGAAGGGCATCAAGTGTATCCCTGCATCCAGATTATGACACCAAATGGGAATGCCATTCAAATAACAGAAAAGAGGTTGGCCTAGAGATCAGTGTGAGGAAACCTCTGTGTCAAGAAGTAGCACAGTGGTTGAAATTAACTAAGAAAGAGTGTGAAGAAAAAAAAAAAAATGACTAGGAGTGGCCCTAATTCAGCCTACCAATTTAAAGCTTGCAGGAGGGAAAGGAGTGCTGGAATGAAAGCTACCCTCGGGAAGGACATGACTTTTTGCTAAGTGGCTCTCTGCAGCTAAGGCAATATCTGAAGGAGCTGGCAGCTGGAGTCTGCTTACTGCACTCCTAGCAGCTGGGGCAACAAGTACTTCGTTGAAGGGGGATCTAGGTGTCAGATCACTGTCTATCACAGAGGACACGTTAGATGAGGACAGATAAGTGACCTTTGTTTATGTACTTACTCAACATGTTTCTTGAACATCTACAATGTGTCAGGCAATGAACTAAGTGCTGATGGACAAACAAAAATCACACATTGTAATCAGTGAAGTGAACTAAATGAAGAGAGTTAAATGACAGAGAGTAGAGTGGTAGGCTCCACTTAGGTTATTTGAGATGGTTACTGTGATCTTTACAATAGTAGTGGAGTGGAGTGGTTTGGGTAGAAGCAGACTGGAGTGTCTGAGCAATGAATGTGGTTGTTTCATTTTAAAAACAGAGGGATTGTGATTTCTTTCTGTTTGAGAAGATGTCATGTCAATTCTCCTTATTAAAAGCACATTGATTATTAATGAGTCATAGGGTTGTCTTATATTCGATTTTTAGAATTATTTAACTTCCGCTCACTAGTTGATTCTTAACTCTGTAAAGTTAATAGGAAAAGTACCATTATCCCCCATATGAAAATGGGGTTTAAAGAGGTTAGGAGCATATCTAGGGTCACAGAGTCCAGTAAGAGGTAGAATGTGGCCAAGAACCCAGGCTTTTGACAAATCTTCCATATGTCTTTCCATGAAGTCAAGCTGACCTACTTACTAGCTGAAATTAGGGAGGGTTTAATTATCTCTCATCTAAGCCAAATAATCATAATGTTCATGTAGTTACAAGATAAAATGTAATATTTGAGATATACTAAAATATTATTTTTCAGAAATTCACATTTAACTGAGTACCCTGTATTTTAATTTGCTAAATTCAGCAGCTTTAGTTGCATGAAACAATGAGATTTTCAGCTTCTTTTGCAGCCTATGATACACAAAAAAATGAATATCCTAATAGCTTGTGCAAGTGGCAACACTAGAAATATAAGACCTGCCAAATATAAGACCTATGTTGATGGGCATGACTGAATGAATGAATACTAAAGAGAGCTAAATCCATGCATGCTGAGCAAGTCTAGCCTGTATATGTACCTACCATCAGATGTGGAATCTCATTAATGTCTGCCCAATTTTCCCAGGTGAGAAAATACAGACAAAATAGTTTTAATGAGTGTAGAGGTGTATCTGGCAGATGGTCCAGCATTTTCAAGTGCCAAGCAACAAAAATCTGTATTTAACACTTGAATGGATCCCCAAATCTTTCTTCAGGCCACCTGTTGGGGACTCTGGCAGCCTGGCTTTGTCCTCAGGTTGGTAAATGTTCTGGAAAAAAGGGAATAGGAGCAATTTGTTCCCGTTCACCATGATTAAACGCTGATCTCTAGGCCAGCTGCTATTCAGAGAAAGTATCTTGAAGAGTATGCTTATATGAGTAAAGCTGTTTCTGAGCTCCACAAGAGGTGAAAATGTCATCTGTTGGTGCTAGAGAATAAAATTAATGTAAAGGCAATAAATTTCAAAGTCAATAAATTTCAAAGATATCTGTTTGTATGTTAATGCTAAGCTTATTCTAAACTCCTGCATTATTATTTTTATACAGTGAAAAGTAATTAAAACCCACTACCTTTTTAGAATTTGGCCCTATCAATGTAGACATGCTCCTATTACGGGGAAAATGCGACATCCTGAATTCTTTATATTCTAAGGTTAGTAGTATGTAGATTAAAATACAGAAAGAATTGTCCACAATGAAATTCATATTTTCAAGTATACATGTAGCAGTATCTATACTTGTATTTGGCTGTTGTAAATGGTTTCTTTTTATTTGTTAGAATCCATGCCTTGTCTCCAAATTAATGCATTTGAATATATCTTCTTGATTAAGTGTCTCGCTGTGAGCAGGCAGAGGAGAAAAAAATCTACTTCAAATCAGAACTGCTTATATTGAAATTGACTGTTTGATTAGGTATTCAAGAGTATTTAATTAAAACTTAGTTGTACTCTAATTTTCTCTTAACAATTGATTAAAGTTGTGTAAATAGAGATCAGAGACATCATTTCATTGTTTATAGATGCATCTCCAGGAATGGAAAACAAATTTGTTTAACTTGCACTTGTAATTGGTAGTCTGGCATGTAGTTTAGAACACAGACTCTCATTTTAGATTGTTAAATGGCCTCGGTTTGATTCTTAGCACCACCATTTATTTGCTGTGTGACTTTGGAAGGTTATATCACCACTCTGAATTTCAATCCCGAATCATTAAGAGGGATACTCATACTTACTTCTAAGGTTGTTGTGCATATTAAGAATTAATCTAGAGAGAATGCTTAGAATACAGTCTAGTGTAATGAACTCTATAAAGTATGCTGTGAAGTAATTATTCAATCAGAAATCTATTTTCATCATTAGGCTTAATCAATCCTTCTATAGATGATGAGATACTTTGAAAATACTCCATAAGGGAATATTTGAAATAGGCCATTTTACAAATAGACCTTAATTGTTTAACATTTTGACATAAAGTAGAGGTATATTTGGCAAGAAGGACTATGCAGTGTTTTTTAAAAAGTGTTTTGTATGTAAGTAGCTGAAGATGTATTAAAATAAACTTTCTTTTGCTATTTTAAGTATTCACAATAACTATTATTTGATGTGTGTACTTGATTTCTAAGCTCTTTGGCAGTCAAACTCTTTAGAGTATATGAAGTCATATATGTTTTATGACCTAGAAAAATGTGTGTGGAGGTATAACTTATTCCTGTTGAGAAGAAGGTACTTACATAATGATAATGAACAGTCATTTTTGTGATGTTATTGCTAAAACATGTGGCTTGTAGATTTTCTTTTAAAAATTTTTTCTCTCTGAGCAGCTGGCTTTTCAGTTTGGGGTTAATATTCATGAATGATTCTTGAAAAGCTCAACACTGGAACATATGCTAACAGCTGTTGTGAATTCATATCAGTAATTATTCTTTGGGAAACCCATGAAGAAACATCCCCTATATTCCTTAATTATTAAAAGCTTAAATATGCAAAATTTTACTTATTTATTTTGATTATATAATTCATATTGCTCTGAGATTATTAATGTATTAATTTTGAGTGAAGATAAAGATTAAGAGGGCAGAACTTTTGAAAGAAAAATTAAAAGGCTATTCCAAAATATATGCATAGATAATTCTGTAGAGAATTGTTTCCAGCTCTGTCCTTGATTTCACCTCTAGTGATAGAGGAGTAAACAACTACTCATTGAGGTAGAGGATCTATGGATGATACAAAATTTGACTCCCTGGAGGTGGGATGCTGGGAAGCAAGATAAACATCAGGCTGCTTAGTCTGATCAAATCTCTGGTAATTTCTCCAAGACAATAGAAAAGTTTCCTAGTCCATGGATACTTCCATGCAGTGATGCCTACTCATTATGAGAGCAAGGGAACCCATGTGGGTTGTTGACTGTCAATACCCAAAAGATCAACAGAAAAACCTGTTGAACAAGTGAAGCAAAGACTCTCTCTCTCTCTTTTTTTTTTTTTTATTTATTCATTTATCCCCCCCTTGCTGCTTGTGCTCGCTGGGTCAGCTAACCACGCCGTGCGGGCGGGCTTGCCTTCACCAGGAGGCCCCGGGAAGCGAACCCGGGGCCTCCCATATGGTAAACGGGAGCTCTACTGATTGAGCCACAGCCGCTTCCCTCTCTCTTTTTTTTAAAACAATTTATTGAAGTATATCATTCATACATGAACATACATAAACAATAAGTGTTCAGTAAACATTGTGAAATTACAAAACAAACATGCATAACATCATACAGGGCTCCACACATCCACCACAAATACTTTGCATTGTTGTGAAACATTTGTTAACAAATGATGAAAGAGCATTGTCAAAGTATTACTACTAACTATAGTCCTCATCTTACTCCCCTATATATTTTTTTAAGGATTTATTTATTTATTTACTTTTATCCATTCCCCCCCACCCCCATTTTTGCTGTTTTTTTTGTCCATTCACTGGGCAACTCTCTGTGTCCATTTCCTGCCCTCTCTTCTCATCCTTCTCCTCCTGTCCTCACTGGGAACCTTCGATGTGGGAGAGAGAGGCTCCTACTGCCTGCGCCACCTTAGTTCCTGGTTTTTTGGCGCATCTCGTCTTGGCTCTGTCTTGTGTCACTCTCCTGTTACGTCATCATCTTGCTGCATGACTCGTGGGGCCTGATGGCGCACCCACGTGCTGGGCCAGGGGGACTCACCTGCTCGCAGGGCCTGGTGGCCCATGCGTTTTCTATATTTTTCTTTTTACCAGGAGGTCCCGGAGATTGAACCCAGTTCCCTCCATATGGGAGATGGACGTCCAACCATTTGAGCCGCATCCGTCCTCCTGCTGTATCTCTTAAGGTTGACCAAATATACCTAGAGTTACAGTCATTTCCCATACAGGATGGTCATATAATAAATCAGGCATAGTTTATCACCAGCATTCTAAAAACCAGACCGAGGGAGGAAAACTAGGTCTGGGGACACATGCATGGTTTCTAATATAGCGAATGTGTAGCCTACCTGATTATCAGCAAAGACTCTTAACGCAATCTTGGTAGTATCTCCAAGTGGGAAAATTAAGGAAGAATATATACAGGATTTTAGGGCAAATGACAAGCAGGTAGCTGATTGGGATTGGGAAGAATTTGTGACACAAGAAATTTGGATTGATGAGCATAACTAAGTAAAGGCCCTGAAGCAAGTTTTGACAAGCAAGTTGTTTTGGTTGGATCACTATGTTATCTTCCAGGAGCAAAGATTTCCTGGAGGAAGCAGATAAGTTTTTTTATGCCTAGTCCCAGCATTTTAAAGTACAGAGTCAGAAATGAATTCCTTGTCCCAATATTGTTTAACATATAGTTTAGGAAAGTATGCTTGGTCTTCTCAGCCGGTATTGTTTAATTGCTTAATTCTTGGTTTCAGTTTCAGCATCTGCAGCTGTGCATGATTTGCCTTTTCGTGCCTGAACACTATCATTTGAAGAAGTAGTATCTCTGCACCACCCCAAAAGTGCAGGACAGTTCAGTAAACAAGCTTAGATTAACATATGTATACAATCTGTTAAATCAAACAAACAAATAAAAAAACTAGCTCCCTCCTTTCTTTTCTTTCTTGATTCTTCCCTGAAATCTGGATCATTAGTTCCTTGAGGACATTTTTCCAAGTCCACTTATCCTGAACACATACAGGGCCCTTGAATCCTGACCCTCTCTGTATTCATATTATCATATGCAGAATGCTTAGTCATCAGACTAACCGTTTTTGTTTCCTGGGAAGTCCTTCCTTGGGACTAAATCTAATGTTGGTTGGTTTTGAGTATTGCAAATCATTTGATCATACTTCTCTGATTAAAACTAAAAAGAAAAAAAAATTAAGAAGGGAAAAAAAAAAAAACTACAGGAATGATTTCTCTTTCTGCCATCTCTTTCTAACCACGGTTGGTTTCAGACTCTCCCACTCATAGTTCTGGAAGAGGTCTGAATCTCTTGGTTTATGTATGCTTATTTTAAAAACACCACAGGATCTATTTGTATATTTTATTTTAATGTGCAACAAAAGTAATAATTTTCTAATGATGACATTTTTGAGTGGATTAAAAAATGAGACTTGTGAATATCTTTCCTTTAGGATTTTTAAAAATGGGAAAATTTTTCACACTACTTGCAATTTAAATTTTCAAAATCCATTAGCAAAAGTCAACCAGGAACACACCTCCAATCAAAGTTTGGTGTATTTATCTTGGTACAGCTTTGCCCAAAGGAACCTTAAGAGTATCTCAATAAGGCATTGTTGGGAGAAACTTTTTATAAAGACTTTGGGTTTTTGGAAATATTAGAAGTGGGAACCAGCTCCAGATTTGGACTCTGTCAAAAAGGAGGAGGCATTTTGTTAGTTGAGTATCTCAGTAATCCTTCTTTAGGAGTAAGGAGGAACAAAGTAGGATAGGAAATTCATTGGTAAGAAAGCAGCAATCTGCAAAAGGAGGAACTCTTAAGACATTTTTGCTGCTATGCCATGGCCTGTTAGAAACATTGTTTATCTCCTTTTAGGAACATAGTGGTCTTATTGGCTGCTGGGCTGGTTTTCACAAAGTGTAATGCTGCTTCTACCTATATAAATCATAAGGATTGTGTTCTGGACCCACTATACCAAATAGTTGGAGCTCACTTTCTCCTCCGTCTAGTTTTCTTATGCTCCATAACTACTGCTTAACTCGGACTGGCTTCCTTGGTGTTACTTTTTCTACTCTTTAACAAACTTCAACCATATACTTTAATCCGCACAACACAGAGTGGGGTGCATTATCCCCAAATGGTCCTCTCTACCCATAGCCAAAGCAATCCCACAGACAGGCCTTCTTCATTCTGAGGGTTAAACTGCTAATTACTATAAGGAGCTAGAACTTAACAAGGGTGACAATATTTGACCACTTATAACCAATATTAGAGATTGATCTCTTACTCTTACTCATGGTTTGTAAACATGAATGTTGTTCTTCAAATGTTGATTTGTTGGGTTGATTCCTGGTGAAATTGTAACTCAGTGGAGGTATTTCTGATGGCAAACTAAGCAAATATAGCTCAGATGTATTGCTTAGTAGTGATCTAAAGTGGTACTTGTCCAAAGTTAGAGATGCTAGAGGCTTGAGTGGTTAACTTATTCTTTTTTGTTAAATATTGGTTTTCTCAACCTTGTTCTTGATAAGGTGTTACAATGATACTGAGCAAAAGCTGTTTTTTTCCCACCTGATGCACTTTAAAAACCAGTTCCTGAGACACTGGGATTTCAAAGAGAGAAAGAGTTTATCTGCTTGCGCATGGCAAAGGAAAAGGAGTGGCTTAAGGGCCCACAAACTGCCTCCTGGAACTTCGTAATCCTGATAAGTTTTATAATATCCAGGTTTAGCTGTTTATGCTAGTGAGTAATTGCGGTAGGGCTGGTTTAGGTTCCTTCATTAATAAACAGTAAGGTGCTGAACAGGATGGGGCATGGGTACGAAATGGAAGTGAGTCACAAGGTTATTACAATCACAGGACAATCATTATCAGAGATCAAGGCATCTGGGGATAGGAGGTACAGAAAGAGCGTCAGTTACAAGGTTTTTCTTACATATTTCAAACAGGGGAGGGTGGAGTGGTTACCATTTCAATAGAAATGTTCATATACAAGGGTTATATCAATCTGGAATAATCATCACAAATAGTGGGTCTTAGTTAGAAATGACTATATGTAAAGGTACGATCTGTCTGGAATAATCATCACAATGGCAGGTTTTTAGTTGGAAATGACTATATATAAAAGGTGTGGTCTGTGTAGCCAGTTTCAGTAATTTCACTTATTAAACTTTGACTACTTTGTAATATACTGGGAATGAAAAGGCATCTATATAATGTTTTATTAATCATAAATATTTTTAATTCTTAATCCTTGATTGTAAGATGGTGCTCAGTCATTTGTTCATTTACCACATACTATGCATATGACCTTGCTAAGCCTGAGAATTCAAAGTTGACCAAGATTGTTTAGAGGTGGGGAGAAAGATTATGCAAGCAAACCAGTGCAGTAAGTCTGAGAAGTGCTATAATGAAATTATGTCAGGTGAACTAGTAACTAGTACTGTTTGGTTGGAGTTTTAGGGACTGTCAGCCTCTGTGGTGAATATCTGTGGCTTCTGATATTATGAAGTACTAGCTAAAGCCTCACATATGTTGACCAGCCATCTGGTGACTAAGCAGAACTGACATCCAACTGTGAAAATTAAGAACATGACTTGAATTTTCAGATTTTAAAAATTATCTTAATTTTGTGGGGTAGATGAAGGTTATGGGAATGCTTCTGGATAGAGCTAATTTTTTTTCTTAAAAAAATGTTGAATCTTTTCTTAGAAAAAAGTTTCAAGAAAGGGATTCATGTATCCATAAGAAGCTTTTATAGAATTAGTCCCTCTTAAACATTTAATTTTGATTAAATCTCTATCCTTATGAGTCCTACAAGAGGAAAGGCACTATAAAATGTACTTCTGGGTTACTGAATTCAGCTGCGTTTGGGGGGAAATAATTGGCTATGATCTGTTTGTATTCTAGAGAGTGTCTTCTTAAAACACAGTTTTAATTTTAGCAGTTAGACAGTGGTATAAATTGGAACAGCAGCCACTGGAACAGCTTTTCACTGGCTCTTCCTGTAGTTTTGGTATCTCTCTCTCCATGCAGCCTTTGGACCCTATGTATGGATTCTCTGTGTTGACTAGTTTGGGTCCCTTACAGCATGGTGGCCTCAGGACAGTAAGACTGCTTATGTGATGGCTGAAGATTTCAAGACTGAGTATTTCAGCCAGCAAGCCAGAAGTTGCATGTTTTATTTTACAACCTAGCTTTGGAATTCACATCGCATCACTCCCACTATACTCGATTGATTTACTGGTCATAATCTGCCCAGATTCAAGGGGAAAGAACAAAGCCCCTGCCTTTTAGTAAGAGGACTTTTCAGAGAATTTGGGAGCATATATCTATACAATGATTATTAATGTGAGTTTATGTAATGGATTAGAGTAAAATGTTTAACATGGATAAATTCCTTGGGAATTTGGAGAGACTCACATTTAGAATCTCCCTAACTATAGATATATAGAAATACTAAAGGGAATTCAACACCATTATGTGTTTTTTTTTCCTTAAATTTGTCAATGTGGTGTATTATATTGATTGATTTTCTTATGTTGAACCACCCTTCATACCAGGAATAAATCCCACTTGGTCATGGTGTAGAAGTCTTTTGATATGCTGTTGGATTCAATCTGCAAGTATTTTGTTGAGAACTTTTGCATCTATGTTCATTAGAGAGATTGGTCTGTAATTTTCTTTTCTTGTGTCTTTATCTGGCTTTGGTATTAGGGTGATGTTGGCATCATAAAATATATTGGGTAATTTTCCCTCCTCTTCAATTTATCGGAAGAGTTTAAACAGGTTTAGTGTTAATTCTTCTCGAAATGGTTGGTAGAATTCACCTGTGAGCCATCTGGTCCTGGATTTTTCTTTGTTGGGAGATTTTTGATGACTCATTCAGTCTCTTTAAATGTGATTGGTTTGTTAAGTTCATCTATTTCTTGTAACGTCAGTGCAGGTTGTGCATTTCTAGGAATTTGTCCATTTAGGGCTGTAAATTTCCCTCTCAGCACTATCTTCGCTGTATGCCATAAGTTTTGATAAGTCTTGTTCTCATTTTCATTCGTCTCAATATATTTACTAATTTCACTTACAATTTCTTCTTTGACCCACTGATTATTTAGGAGTGTGTTGTTCAGCCTTGACCCATTTGCAAATTTACCTTTTCCCCATCAATTATTGATTTCCAGTTTCAGTCCATTATGATCTGAGAAGGTGCTTTGTATAATTTCAGTCTTTTTAAAATTTTTGAGAGCAGTTCTGTGGCCCAACATGTGGTCTATCCTGGAAAAAGATCCATGAGCACTTGAGAAGAATGTATAAACCACTGAGAATATGTCTGTTAGGTCTATCTCATTTATCATATTTTTCAAGTTCTCTGTTTCCTTGTTGATGTGCTGTCTAGTTGCTCTATCTAATGAGGTAAGTGGTATATTGAAGTCTCCAACTATTATTGTAGAGATGTCTATTTCTCTCTTCAGTTTTGCTGGAGTTTGTCTCATGTATTTTGGGGTACCCTGGTGAGGTGCATAGATATTTATGACTGTTAGTTCTTCCTGGTGGATTGTCCATTTTATTAATATATAATAGCCTTCTGTATTTCTTATACATTTTTGCATTGAAAGTCTGGTTTGTCTGATATTAGTATAGCTACCCCTGCTCTCTTTTTGGTTTACTGTTTGCAAGGAGTATCTTTTTCCAATCTTTCACTTTCAGCGGGTTTGTATCCCTGGGTCTAAGGTGAGTCTCTGGTAGGTAGCATATGGATCCATTCTGTCAGCCTATATCTTTTGATTGGGGAGTTTAGTCCATTCACATTCAATGATAGTACTATAAATATATTATTTACTTCTACTATTTTGTTCTTCAATTTTCATATGTCATCTCTTATTTTTGTCTGTCTTTTTTACTCTTTTGGTTATCCTTTCTGCTATTCTTGCCTTCTATACTGTCCTCCAAACCTCTCTCTCCTGTCTTTCTTCCTCCAGGCTGTAAGGCTCCCTTTAATATTTCCTGTAAAGGTGGATTCTTTTTTACAAACTCTCTTAGTTTCTGTTTGTTTGTGAAATATTTTAAACTCACCTTCATATTTGAAGGACAGTTTTGCTGGATGAAGAGTTCTCAGCTGGCAGTTTTTCTCTTTCAGTCTCCTAATTGTATTATACCAGTGTCTTCTCACCTCCATGGTTTCTAAAGAGAAACACACACCAAGTCTTACTGGACGTTCCTTGTATATGAGTTTGCTTCTCCCTTGCTGCTCTCAGAATTTCTCTTTTTTTTTTTTTTTTTTTTTTTTTTTTGACGTTTGACATTCTGAGTAGTATGTGTCTATTTGGATTTATTCTGATTGGGGTACGCTGCACTTCTTGGACATTTAAGTTCATTTCTGTCATGAGAGTTGGGAAATTTTCAGCCATTATTTCCTCAAATACTCTTTCTTCCCCGTTTCTCTTTTCTTCTTCTGGAACTCCCATGACACGTATGTTGTTGCGTTTCATGTTAACATTCAACTCCCTGAGCCCCTGCTCAATTTTTTCCCATTCTTTTCTCTCTTCAATTTCAGCTGTTCTGTCTTCTGTACCACTTATTCTTTCTTCTGTCATTTTGAGTCTCCTCTTTGATCCCTTTAATGTGTTTTTTATCTCACCTATTGTGTCTTCATTCCCAGGACTCTGTTACTTTTCAGGTTTCAGATTCTTCTTTGTGCTCGCTCAGTGTCTTCTTGAAGTCTCTTATGTCTTTAGCTATATTTTCTTTCAACTCATTCATTTGATTTTGGAAATTTATGTGAATCTTGTTGATTAGTTGTCTCCAATCCTGTGTCTCATCTGGTGTTTTGATATGTTCCTTTGCTTGGGCCATTTCTTACAATTTCTTAGTATGGCTTGTGATTTTGGGGGTATGTCTAGGCATCTCATTAGGATGGTGAGTTTACTCAGATGCTCAATTTCTCTTTCTTTTGTAGGCATTTAGTGATGGGAGACTGTTTGTTATTGCTGTTCTTTGATTTTTGGTTCAATGTGTTCTGGGGCTTTATGATTGTCCCTGTTAGTTGCTCAAATCTGGGCCCTGGACCCAGTAGTGAGTTGCAGACCCGCTTCCAAGGTCCTTGGTGGAGGGAAGTTATAAAGGCCAGAATTAGCCTTTCTTACTTATTTGCTTTTAATTTCCTCAAGTGCACTTCCTTGGTCTGCCAGCATATGGTACGCTTTGCCAGTCCTCTCAGTCCAAAGACTGGTCTGAGTGTTTTTCTGCAACATGGACTGGATCAATGTGATAGAGGATCCTGCTGGCAGGCTAAGAGCCTCATAATTCAAATTTTCTCAGAGGCATTTCTCCAACCTTTGCTGGCAGTCCCCTACCTTTTCCCAGGTAGGAAGTAATTCCACTCCCCTCTGCATCCTCAACAGCCAGTCCTGGTCAGTAAAGAGGGAGATTGAGAAGGTCAGATCTCTTTCGTTCCTTGCCTGCTCCCAAGGCAAACAACGGTTTGGTATCACCTGGCCTGGAAGGAGTCGTGGGGCACAGCAGACCAAATTTGTGGATCAAAAGCTGAGCTGGCCTTAGGCTGTGTCCCTCTCTCTCTTCCCTTTTCTGAGGAAGTGGATCCCTGAGATCCCCTTTGATTGTAGCCACCAGCCCCAATGCCTGAGAATTTAAAAATATTTCTAGAGTAGGGGAGGATGCCTGCAGTAGCAGCTGCAGCTACAGCTTTTAACTCATGGTTTTGCCATCATGATTCTTTTCCTTTCCCCCTCTCTCTTCTGGGAGGTCTCCGGCTTTCCTCTGATTTCTTAAATCCTAGGTGATTTTTTCCCAGGCTGTTTCTGCCTATCCTCTAGCTATTTTTCTGGGAGAGGCTCTGTTCACTTTTCTTCATTCTCTCCTCTTTTTGCTTCTCAGACTGTATAATTTCAAATTGCTTAAACTTGAGTTCAATGATTCTCTCTTCTACCAGCTCTAATCAGTTGTTGAACCTCTTCAGGGAACTTTAAATTTCTGTTACTGTGGTCTTTTAGTTCTTCATCCATGTTTTCTTTTTGGTTTTGAGCATATTTAGGGCCATTTTTAAAAAAAAAGTCTTTGGTTTATCCAAGCTCTAATCTTTCTCATTGATGGTTTCTCATTCTTTATCCTGGTTCTTTGCATAAGCCTTTATTTCTTCTTTCATTGTACGTTCTGTAATCTTTTTTTTTTCAATCAGGACATTTTGATTTTTTAATGTGTTATCTATGAAATTTAGACACTGAGGCATCTGTTCCTTAAGCTTATATCCTGCTAATGTTATGACAGAAGTTTCTTTGAGTGCCAGGAGCTAAAAAAAAAAAAAAAAAAAAAAAAAAAGAAGAAGGAAGGGGAAGGGGAAGGGGAAGGGGAAGGGGAAGGGGAAGGAGAAGAAAAAGAAAAAAAAAAACACCACCTTTCCTTGTCTTTGCATATTGGCCTGTGCAAGTGCTCTCCTTCAGAGCTTAGCTTTCCTAACAATACGTTTAGAGCATAGCCTGAGGCAGAAGCATAGCGTCTTCCCAGGTCTTTTACATGCATTCATCTTATCTTAGGCATGTGTGCATGACCTTAAAAATTCCTGTTTATATGGATCTGAATGCCCCCTTTTCTCTAAGAAAAAGTGCTTCCTCATGGTTTTGGGCATTGCCGTCTGTGTCCCACAGCCAGCAGACTTTTGCCTCAGGCAGTTGTAATTTGCCTCTTCTCCTACTGTGTTCTACAAGGGAGCTACCTTAAATATCCAGGCCAAGTTCTGGGGGGACAAGCTTGCAACAAGTGTCCAGGGTCAGTCCTTCAGGTTGTTACCAAATGAACTGGCATAGACATTCATGTTCCCGTGTTCACTATGGTTACTCTGTGAACAACCTACACTAGGATCACAGCCTGACTCTTTGGCTTCATGGGAGGGGTTGTGGGAGGGGTCAGCCAGGGGCCATGAGGAGGGATTCCTACTGATTTTAAGTAGACTTTTTCTTGACTTGGCATTTTCTCTGTTGCTGCAAACTTTTAATTGTGTTCTGGAGCTTTAAGAGAAATTATTCTGCCAGCTCTTTTTGTTGCTTAAAGCTTCTGTGGGAGGACAGAACTCTGGAGAGGAGTGGCTCTTTCCACCTTCTTGATTTCACAACTGGGTTTTAAGCATTGCTTTGGGGTTTACATTGAAAAACAAAGCTAATATTTATTTTTCACCCTGTACACTCTCTAGCCAGATAATAAATGGAGTCCTTGGTTTTTTTTGTAGTAAAGGACTATGTTGTGAAATATAGCCCAAAGGGTGATCCTGGTGACCCCCTACTAGGTATATACTCAAAAGAATTGAAAGCAGGGAATCAAACAGATATTTGCCCATCAATGTTCATAGTGGCATTATTCACAATTGCCGAATATAGAAGCAACCCAAGTATCCGTCAATGGATGAATGGATAAACAATATATGGTATATATAATGGAATATTTTTCAACCATAAAAGGAATGAAGTCCTGATATGTCTGACAACATGGATGAACCCTAAAGACATCAGGTTGAGTGAAATAAGCCAGACACAAATGGATGAATATTGTATGATCTCGCTGATTTGAAATAACTAGAATCTTGAATATAGGTTCCCAGGGCAAGGGGTAGGGTAGCAAATAGGGAGTTGAGGCTTAAAAAATATCACGGTATATAGGAATCTTATATTTTATGCATGATTGTTCAGTAAACCTATAAATTGTCTAATAAAAATGGCTAAAATGGCAAATTTTATGTTTTTTAAATATATCTATAAAACCACATAAACAAACATCCAGCTTGGCAAGATAGTCATTATTATAGTTTTGTTTTGTTTTTTTAGCTTTTCTTACATTTTTAGGAAGTTATATTGCATTTACATTTACATGCCTATAGAATGAACAATGACAACATACATTGCTTTGAATAGGTGAGGAATAAAAAATAAAATGAAGCTACCAAGGCAAAAGACAGAAAGAGTGATTACAGAAATTTTAAAAATGAAGAGAAATTAGTTGTCACTTATTACTCGAGAATACAGGAAATCAAGGTCAAAACAAAATAGCATTTTACAATTAAGGAAAAGAGAGTACTACTTAACCTGTAATGTCAATAAGAAAAGAAGCAGTAACCCTTTTTGTTAATAAAAATGTCTGGGTCATAAAATATTAGCTCCATACTTCAAGTGTTCAACAAATGTGACATAAAAGGTATTACAGAGATGCCCTCTGTGCCAGTGCTATTATATAGTATGAGGGCATGTTTGAAAATTAGTTTTAGTCTCTTGTGAACAATAAATCTTCCTCAGCTCAATAGAAATCAACCCACAGACCAAAGAAAAGTGAAGACCCATATGTGGGGAAACAAAATCAGATTCAGAGGAAATCATCTCTAGGCAGTTCCATGCCACTCTCCCAACCCCGCCTCTGGAGGCCATTCTTCTGCTGGGTCCCTTTTCACATGCTGGAAGGCCCTGGCCCAGACTCTGATTTTGCTGCATCCTTGACACGTGAAAGAAGTTATGGACCCTTTAGAGAAGCAAACATCACTTCTCTCCTATCACAATCATTTTTATTTTCTTTTGTTTTCTCACATCTATAAAAGGACAAAGGATCATATTCAGGGTTTGCTGATGAAAAGGTCAGTGGACCCTTGAAAACATGTAGACCTTGAGCCAGCCTTAAACAAATTCTCAGTTGAGATGAGGAAGAGGCAAAGAGTATCAAAAGTGAAACCACATGCCTGCCAAGATTTTAGATCGAAACCAAATACAAAGTTTGTTAGAAGTTTCCAGAAGAATGTGTCCCTGAACTTCAAATCTGTTGTTTCCTGTACGTCTTTTCCATTTGATTTCCTACTTAATTTCTCTCTAATATGTAGGATTCCTTTTTTTTCCCCCAAGATGGTTCCCTTGTCTGTCTGTGCATTGTTTTTTCTCGTTGCCTGCTCGTTGTTTTTTGCTCATTGTCTACTTGTTGTCCGCTTGTTTTTTCTTTAGGAGGTACCAGGAACTGAACCCAGTTCCTCCCATGTCAGAGGCAGGTGCTTAACTGCTTGAGCCACATCCTCTCCCTGTTCATTTGTTTTTGTTTGTCTGCTCGTTGTTTGCTCATTGTTTTGGTCATCGTTTTTGCTTGTCTGCTTTTTTTTTTTTGCTTGTTGTCTGCTCATTGTCTGCTTGCTGTTTGTTTCTCATTGTCTCCTCATTGTTTTTGCAAATTTTCTACTCGTGTTTTTGTTCCATGTCTGCCCATTGTCTGTTTGTTGCTTGTTTGTCTTCTCTAGGAGGCACTAGGAACCAAACCTGGGTCCTCCCATGTAGGAGGTGGGTGCTCAGCTGCTTGAGCTACATCCACTCCCCTGTAGGATTCATTTTTAAACAATTTTTTTTCCTCCTTAAAACTCCAGTCAGTATCTCCTCTTATGAAACCCATTACTGAACATTCTGAAGTACTGAGTATTCTACCAAGATTTTTATTGCATTGCCCTTATTTATACTGACCACTGGCTTGGTTTCTAGTTCCTGGGCTCAGTTTCTGAATGCTCTTTGGTTTCTAGGTGTGATGACTATGGTGTTGATTTTTTAAACCTCTTTGATGCAAAATATAACTTATATATATAAAAGTGTTTTGTACACACACACACACGTGTGCATACCCACATTTTCACAAATGGCTAGAAAATGAACACCCAAAAAATGACTGCTGAGGTCAAAAAATAATAAATGACCTTTCTCTCTGTCTTTCCAGAGTTAAGAACTATTCTGCTTTTATACAGGTATTTCCATTTTCAAATAGATACATCACTTATGTGTTCATTTCTAAAGAATACAGTTTGGTTTTCTTTGGTTTTTGAAATTTTCTCAAATTGAATTATTCAGCAAATGTTCTTTAATATCTTGCTTTGCTTAATGTTGAATCTCTAAGATCCATTCATGTTATTGAGTGAAACTATCATTTATCCTGGATAACACTGGGTTTTTTTTTTTTTTTTTTTAACTTTCCTAAATATTCGTGTTTACCAGCATTTTATAAGTAGCTCAGTTGTATTAGATATACATTGTATTTGGCATAACTCAGGCACCGTAAAGAAAAAAAACAAATCAGGAAAATAGGCAATAAAAGCTGTATTTTACCCTACTCTATGGATTAGAGTCAAAGAAGTCCCTGAGAAATAGAAACTCTTCTTGACAGTCCCCTGAATCTTTTTGAAAGATGTAGACTTTCTTGAGAATATAGGTGGCAAACTCCCCTGAGTGGCCAGGGAGCATCCTTCAGCTGAGGATACCCAGGTTTCATTTCCTATATCCAGGGTCACTTTTGCTGCCTGATACCGAGTCTTCAGCTGTGCTGCTTTTCTTTTTACACCTGTGCTGACCTGAGTTCTGAGTGCCATTGATGGCCAGTCAGGTTGTTTTTGGACTTTGCGCTCTTTTGATTCCCCATAAATCTGTACCATCTTAGGTGAAGTTTATCCTGTGCCACAGAGAAAGCAGTAATAAATTTAGCTTAAAACCTGTTCTTTGTCTATTCTTAATCTTAGTATTATCAATTTTTCTAGTCTCCTATTGATTTTATTCTTTTATTTATTTTTTCCTTTTCCTCTTTAAACAGGACTGATAGTGAAGGCAGTGTGGCATATAGGGCTCAGGGGTAAGGCAGGATGAGGAGACTGTTTCTTGTGGCATACCACATTTTCAAGTGTAACATGCACCAGCATTCATATTATTTATACCATTTACCCTGGTAATATCTTAGTTCTTCAGGATCACTTGTGTTGGTACCAGCGAGCTTCATTGCTTATGGACTGCAGGAATGTTAGCCATTTAAAAAAAATTTTTAAGTTTAACATAATTAAATTTTATTTTTCTTAGATGCCCAATTTCTATTTTATAACAAATAATTTTATTGATACATAAAAATACAGCATAAATCCATCCAAAGTATACAATCAATGGTATTCGGTATAATCTCATAGTGTGCATTCATCACTTCAGTCATTTTTACAGCAATTTCATTATTCCAATAATAATAAAAAATAAATAAAAAGTAAAAACCAAGCAAACAAAAAACTCATCACCTCTCAATCTTCCTATGCTTCCTCTGCCGTACATAACTGCTATTCCTTCTCCCTAGTTTATTTGTATTTATATTTTGTAAAAACAGTCTTACATAAGCAATATCACCCATATTTGTATTTTACATGAGGTTTCACTATGTTATACAGTCCCATGTTACATCTTTAGTTTTCCTTCTACTAATATACATGACCTTAGATTAGATTTACCCGTTCAACCACTGTCATATCCATGTAATAGCTCTACTACTTACAAACACTATAATGTGCTTTCACCATTTCTATTCATTTCCAAAGATTTACAAACAACCTTTTTTTTTTTTACCAGTTCTGCACAGATTAACCCTCAGCTTTCTATACTCCACCCTCATTCTATTTTCTGGTGACCTATATTCTAATTATTAACTCCATTGGTATACACAATATATTTAATTCATTAAATATATTTATAATTATATTAAATATTAATTCATTATATATATTAATTCATTACATAAAATTATAATTAAATTATAATATAATTTAATAAATACTGTACAATCATATAGTATTTGTCTTTTTGTGTTTGGCTTGCTTCACACAACATAATGTCCTCCTGGTTCATCTATGTTGTCATATGCTTTATGACTTCATTTCTTCTTACAGCGCTGCATAAAATATTCCATCACGTATATATGCCACAATTTGTTTATCTATTCATCAGTCGATGGACACCTGGGTTGTTTCCAACTTCTAGCAATTGTGAATAACGTCTCTATGAACATTGGCATGCAGATGTCTGTTTGTGTCACTGCTCTTGGTTCTTCTGGGTATATAACTACTAATGGTATTACCAGGTCACATAGCAAGTCTATATTCCAATCTTCTTAGGAACTGCCAAACAGTCATCCACAGTGGCTGTACCATTCTCCATTCCCACCAACAGTGAATAAGTGTCTATCCTATCTCTCCATATCCTCACCAACACTTACAGTTTTCCAAATTTTTAAATAGTGGCTAGGTTAATAGGTATGAAATGATATCTCATTGTCATTTTGATTTGCATTTCTCTAATCACTAATGATCTTGAACATTTTTACATATGTTGTTTTTACCATTTGCATTTTTTCTTTGGACAATTGTCTTTTCAAGTCTTGCCCATTTTTTAATCAGGAGATTGTCTTTTTATTGTTGAGTTGTAGCATCTCTTTATATATCATGGATATTAAACCTTATAGGATATGTGATTGCCAAATATTCTCTCCAGTAGAGTTGGCTGCCTTTTCACCTTTTGATAAAGTCCTTTGAGGTGCAAAAGTGTTTAAATTGAGTAGGCCCCATTTATCCATTTTTTTTCTCTTGTTGCTTGTGCTTTAGGTGTAAGGTTTAAAAAACTATCACCTACCACAAGATCTTGTAGATGCTTTCCTACATTTTCTTCTAGGAGTTTTATGGTTGTCACTTTTATATAGGTCCTTGATCCATTTTGAGTTACTTTTTGTATATGGTGTGAGATAGGGGTCTTTTTTCTTTCTTTTGGATATGGATATCCAGTTCTCCCAGCACCATTTGTTGAATAGACTGTTCTAGCCCAGCTGGGAGGGTTTGACTGCCATGTCAAAAATCACTTGACTATAAATGTAAGGGTCTATTTCTAAGGTCTCAATTCAGTTCCATTGGTCAATTTGTCTGTCTTTATGCCAGTACCATGCTGTTTTTACCACTGTAGCTAAGTAATATGCTTTAAAATCAGGAATTGAGAGTCCTCCAACTTTGTTCTTCTTTTTAAAGATATTTTTGGCTATTTGGGACCCTTTACACTTCCAAATAGATTTGATAATTAACTTTTCCATTTCTGCAAAAAGGGCTATTGGGATTTTATTGAGATTGTGTTGAATCTGTAAATGAGTTTGGGTAGAAGTGACATCTTAACGATATTTAGTCTTCCCAGTCCATCATTACGGAATGTCCTTCGACTTATTTAAGACTTCTTCAGTTTCTTTTAGCAATGTTTCGTAGTTTTCTGAATACAAGTCCTTTATGTCCTTGGTTAAACTTATTCCTAAATATTTGATTTTTTTTTTATTCGCTGTTATAAATGATTTTTTTTCTGATTTCCTCCTCAGATGGCACATCAGTAGTATTTAGAAATGCCATTGATTTTTGCATATTAATCTTGTATCTTGCCACTTTGCTGAACTCATCTATTAGTTCTAGTATCTTTGACGTGAATTTTTCAGGATTTTCTAGATATGGGATCATATCATCAGCGAATAAATTTTTATTTCTTCCTGTCCTATATGGGTGCCTTTTTATTTCTTTATGTAGTCTAAATGCTCTTGCTAGATCTTCTAGCACAATATTGAATAACAGTGGTGACAATAGGCATCCTTGTTCCTGAATGAAGCAGGAAAGCTTTCAATCTTTCACGTTGACTACAATGCTAGCTGTAGGTTTTTCATATATGCACTTTACCATATTGAGAAAACTTACTTTATTCCTAAATTTTGGCATGATTTTTTTCAACAAGGATGCTCTATTTTGTCAAGCGCTTTTTCTGCATCAATTGAAAGGAACATGAGATTTTTTCTTTTTCAATGTATCAGTGTGATTCATTACACTAATTGATTTCCCATGTTGAAACACCCTTGCATACGTGGGATAAAACCCACCTGATCATGGTTCATAATTCTTTTAATGTGCTTTTGGATTTTGTTTGCAAGTATTTTGTTGAGGAATTTTGCCTCTATATTCATTAGAGACATTGGTCTGTAATTTTATTTCCTTGTAGTTTCTTTACCTGGTTTTGGTATTAGGGTGATGTTGGCTTAATAGAATGAGTTTGGTAGTGCTCTTTACTGTTTAATTTTTTGGAAGAGCTTGAGCAAGATTGGTATTGGGTCATCTTTGGATGATTGGTAGATTTCACCTGTGAAGCCGTCTGGTCCTGGGCTTTTCATCTTTGGGAGGTTTTTGATGAATCTTTCAGTGTCTTCACTTGTGATTGGTTTTTCGAGGTCTTTTATTTCTTCTAGGGTCAGTGTAGGTGGTTTGTGTGTTTCCAGGAATTTGTCCATCTCTACTACATTGTCCAGTTTTTTAGTATATGTTGTTCATAGCATCCTCTTTTGATCTCTCATATTTATGTGGGTTCACTGGTAATACCCCCCCCATTTCTTATTTTATTTGTTTTTGTCTTCTCCTTTTTTCTTTGTCAGTCTACCTAAGGGTTTGTGGATTTTGTCTTCTCAAAGAACCAACTTTTGTTTTGTTGATTCTCTCTATTGTTTCTTTGTTCCCAATTTCATTTATTTCTGCTCTTATATTTAGTATTTTCTTTCCTGCAGCTTGGTTTGCAATTTGCTGTTCTTTTTCTAGTTCCTCCATGTATACAGTTAGATCTTTAATTTTAACTCTTTTTTTAACATAAGTATTGAGAGCTATAAATTTCCCTCTCAGCACTGCCTTTGTGGAGTTCCATGGTTTTGATATGCTGTGTTCTCATTTTCATTCAAGATATTTGCTGAATTCCCTTGCAATTTCTTCTTTTATCCACTCATTATTTAAGAGTGTGTTGATTAATTTCCCTATATTTATGAATTTTCCCTTTTTCTGTCCATTATTGATTTCCAGCTTCATTCCATTATGATCAGAGAAAGCGTTTTGTATATTATAAATCCTCTAAATTTTGATATTTTGCAGACAGCATATAGGAGGCTCATATTTTTCTTATCCATGCTATCAGTTATGTCTTTGATTTGAGAGCTCAAGATATTAGCATTCAGTATTATTACTTTAAAGGCATTACTTCATCCATTTTTTCCTTTGGCCTTCTGTTGTCATATCTTATTATTTTCTGTCTTTCTACCCTTTAATTTACCCTTTTTAATAATCTTCATTTCTACACTCTTCTCCAAGTCTCTCGCTCTTGTTTTTTCCTTTCTGGCTGCAGCACTCTCTTTAGTATCTATTGTAATTCTGGTCTTTTGGTAACATACTCTTTCAGTTTTTGTTTGTGAATACTTTGAACTCACCGTAATTTTTGAAGGTCTGTTTAGCCCAGATACAGAATTCTTGGCTGGCAGTTTTTCTCTTTAAGTACCTTACCTTAAATTTAACATACTACTGCCTTCTCACCTCCATGGTTTCTGATGAGAGGTCGCACTTAATCTTACTGAGGTACCCTTGTATGTGATGCTTTGCTTTTCTCTTGCTGTTTCCAGAATCCTCTCTTTATCTCTGATATTTGTCATTCTGAATAGTAAGTGTTTTGGGATAGGTCTATTTGGATATATTCTGTTTGGTGTGTGTTTTCCTTCTTGGATATTGATATTTATATCTTTCATAAGGGTTGGGAAATTTTCAGTCATTATTTCCTCAAATATACTTTCATCCCTTTTCCATTCTCTTCTTCTGGGACACTGATAATGGGTATGTTTTTGTGTTTCTCATTGTCATTCAATTCCCTGGGATCCTATTCCATTTTTTCCATTCTCTTTTGTTCTGCTGTCTTTTCTAGTTTGAATGTTCTGCCTTGGAAATCACTAATTCTGTCTCAAGCAATCATAATCTGTTTTTATGTGCCTCTAATGTATTTTTAATCTCATCCATCATGTCTTTCATTACCATAAGCTCTGTTAACTTTTCTTTGCTTCAAATTGTTCTTTTTATTCACTCAGTGTCTTCTTAATATCTTTTATCCCTTTAGTCATATTTTTGTTCAATTCCTTGAATTGATTTAGGAGATTTATATGATTATAATTGATTAATTGTCTTAAATCCTGTATCTTTTCAAGATAATTGGTTTGTTCTTTTTCCTTGGCCATCTCTTCCTGTTTCCTAGTGTGGCTTGTAATTTTTTGCTGAGGTATATGCCTCTTGAATATGTTGGTGAATTTTTCCTGATGGTCAGTTTCTCTCTGTGCCTATTTTTTCCCCCATAGCTCTTTTTGGTATTTGGTTCAACTTATTCCAAGTCTTTAAAATTGCCCAGCTTAAGTGATCAAAATTGACCAGGGTCTCACTAATGGGGTACAGATTTTCTTATAGGAGTTTGGGCACAGTAAGACCTAAAAGCAGTTTTTCTCCATGCAATTTCCAGACCGGCCAGCAGATTGTAGTTGCACCTTTCCACAAAGGTATTTCTTTCCATCTCTGCTGTCCTGTGTTTTGGTCTGGCCAGAGCCGAGATTTCAAAGTGGGCTCTGCTACCCGAATTCATTGAAGAGAAGCCCCCTGACTTCCCCTCCCTTTTCCCTTGTATCAGCTGACAGGAAGGAAGATGTCTGTTCCCCTCTCAGTCAGGTGCAGGGAGCCAGGGATTTCATCTTAGCTTAATATCTTGTGGGTGGGGCATCGGAGCACTTCCTGGCTGCTGAGGGGGGTTTGGTAACTCATGTTTGTTGTTTCCGGTTCTTCATTTATCTCTGTCCCTTGCCCTCCTAGAAGTTCTGTACAACTCTCCTAGTCTGATGACTCCCAAAGCAGTTCCCTTGGACAGCTTTTGGCCCCTTCTCCATTGTTTTTTTTTTTTTTTTTGAGAATTGAGCTCTGCCTGCCTCCTCTGATGCCATCGTCCCTTAGCCAGTTTTTAAGGACCTGCACATCAGAATCTATAAAGAAAATAATTGAAGCCATTAGAGCAGGGCTTTTTCAATGTGTTATTAAATTGCAGCTAGTGACCTTGTACTTTTTATCTTGTCTGTTATTTTATTTCATTGCTGCCACCTACTTATTAGTCTGGAAAACTTGCATTGCTGCATGGTCTGTGCATCAGGATATCCATTGTATTTTGGTAATTGCATGTTCACTGCTTTATGTTTTTATTTGAAACCAATATCTAAAATGAATGTCCCTGGAGGATTTGCTTTGTTTAATAATTTTTTTTATTAGAGAAGTTGTGAGCTTACAAAACAATCATGTATAACATACAGAATTCTCATACATCACTCCTCCACTAACACCTTGCATTTTTGTGGAAAATTTGTTTACAGATTAGGAAAGAATATCATCAAAATATGACTAACTACTAAGTATGGTCTATACCTTATATTTGGTATATTTTTTCTATACACTCCCATATTATTAATGCCATGTTATTAGTATTATACATTTGTTATAGCTAATTAGAGAGCACTCTCAAATTTCTAATGTCTAAGACAGTCTATCATTCACCACGTGGTCACTGTGTTACACTGTTCCATTCTTTGTACAGTCCATCCAAAGTGTACACTCATTGGCTCTCAGTTTCATCAAAGACTTGTGCAGTCATTGCCTCAATCAATTTTTGGACATTTTCCTTAGTCCAAAAGAAAATATCCATATTCGCCTGTTATTTACCCTTAGCATTGATATAGAACCTTCTTTGACATTGATGCAAGAATATTACAATATTATTGTAAACTATAGTCCAGGTTACATTAATTGTATTTTTCCCATGCATCACCGTATTCATAGTGACATGCATTTGTTCTAGTTCATAGAAGAGCATACTTGTATTTCTACTATTAACCACAGTCCTCATCTACCATTAGGGTTCACTGTGTTATACAGTCCTTAGATTATTATCTAGCCTTCTTTCTTTTGGGCATTTGCGTCTCTAGAATACCCCTTTCAGATATATCATGTTTATAAACCAGTGTGTTAGTTATTAGTTACACTCACTATAATTTTTACCACCTACTCTATTCATTTCCACACTTTTACCATTAAGCTAATTAAATTTCTACATCCATTTAGTATCAGTACCCCTTCTCAGCCCTCATCCTATATCCTATACTCTAGATTTAATACCATGTGTTTATTTTTCATATTTATTTCATATTAGAGAAGTCATACAATATTTGTCATTTTTTGTCTGGCTTATTTTACTCAGCATAATGTCCTCAAGGTTCATCCATGTTGTCATGTGTCCCAATTTCATTTCTTCTTACAGGAACATAGTATTCCATTGGATACATATACCACATTTTGTTTATTCATTCATAGGTTGACGGACACTTGGATTGAGTCTGTCTTTTGGCAATTGTGAATAATGCTTCTATGAACATCGGTGTGCAAAAATGGCTGTTCATGTCACTGTTTTCAGTGTTTCTGGATATAATCCTATACAGAGATTTTTGGATCATATGACAATTCTACATTTAGCTTCCTGAGGAATAGCCAAACTGTCTTACACAGAGGCTGCACCATTCTATATTCTCACCAGCGTAAAGGTGTGCTCCTGTTTCTCTACTTCGTATCCAGTTTTCTGTTTTTTTTTTTTTTTGTTTGTTTGTTTTTTGTAGTTTTATGTTTTATTTTTAAAATAATGGCTATTTTATAAGGTGTGAGATGATATCTCATTGTTTTGATTTGTATTTCCCTAAATAGCTAGTGATATTGAACATTTTATCATGTGGTATTTTTGCCATTTATATTATCTCTTTGGAAAAATGTCTTTTAAGTCTTCTGCCCTTTTTTTTTTTTTAATAGGATTGCTTGCCCTTTTATCATTGAATTGTATGACCTCTTTATATAGCACTTATATCAGATATGTGGTTTTGAAATATTTTGTCCTATTGTGTAAGCTGCCTTTCACCTTCTTTACAAAGTCCTTTGAAGCACAAAAGTGTTGTTTGAGAAGGTCCCATTTATCTATTTTTCCTTTCGTTGCTTTTGCTTTATGCTATAATGTTTAAGAAACCACCACAACACACCAGGTATTGAAGATATTTTCCTATATTTTCTTCTAGAAGTTTTATGGTTCTAGCTTTTATATTCAGGCTGTTAGTCCCTTTTGAGTTAAGTTTTGTATAAGGAGTGAGATAGGGACCGTTTTTCTTTTTTTGGACATGGGTATCTAGTTCTGTCAGCACCATTTGTTGAATAGACTGTTGTGAACCAGCTGGGTGGGCTTGACAGCCTTGTCAATATTCACTTGACCATGGATGTAACGGTCTGTTTCTGAACCATGACTTCAATCCCATTGTTCTATATGTCTATCATTATGCCAGTCGTATGCTGTAGCTAGGAAATATGGTTTAAAGTCCAGAAATGAGTGTCCTCAAACTACATAATTCCTTCTTAAGATATTTCTGGCTATTTGGGGCTCCTTACCCTTTCAAATAAATTTGATAATTGGCTTTTCCATTTCTTAAAAATGGCTGTTGGAGTTTGTTTTAGGATTATTGAATCAATTTTGGTAGAATTGCCATCTTAATAATATTTAGTCTTCCAATCCATGAACATGGAGTGTCCTTCCATTTATTTAAGTTTTCTTTGATTTCTTTAAGGAATGCACTGTACTTTTCTAAGTACACTTCTTTTATGTCCTCGGTTAAGTTTCTTCCTAGATATTTGATTCTTTTAGCTGCTATTGTAAATAATTTTTTTTTCCTGACTTACTCCGCAGTTTGTTCATTCCTAATGTATAGAAACACTGCTGATTTTTGCATATTAATCTTGTATCCTGACACTCTGCTATACTCATTTAATGGCTATAGTAGCTTTGCTGTAGATTTTTCAGGACTTTCTAGGTAGAGGATCATATCATCTGTGAAGAGTGAAAGTTTTAATTCTTCCTTTCCAATTTTGATGTCTTTTATTTCTTTTTCTTGCCTGATTGCTCTAGCTAGAACCTCTAGCACTATATGAACAACAGTGGTGACAATGGGCATCCTTCTCTTGTCCCTGATCTCAATGGGAAAGCTTTCAGTCTTGCACCATTGAGTACAATGTTTAGCTGTGGGTTTTTCATATATGCCCTTTATCGTGTTGAGAAAATTTCCTTCTATTCCTTTTTTTCAGAGTGTTTTTATCAAGAAAATATGCTGTATTCTCAGATGACTTTTCTGTGTCAATCAAGATTATCATGCAGTTTTTCTTCTTTGAATCATTAATGTGATGTATGCAATTGATTGATTTTCTTGTGTTGAACCACCCTTGCATGTCTGGGATAAACCCAGTTGATAATGATGAATAATTATTTTAATGTGTTGTTCGATTTGGTTTGCAGTATTTTGTTGTGGTGTTTTTTTTTTTTTCACATATATTCATGAGGGAAATGTGTCTGTAATTTTATTTTTGCATAATATATTTATCTGGCTTTCATATTAGGGTGATATTGGCTTCATAGAATGAGTTTGGTAGCATCCCCTCCTATTCAATTTTTTGGAAGAGTTTTAGTAATTTTGGTGTTAAGCCTTCTTTGAATGCTTGGTAGAATTCACCTGTGAAGCCATCTGGTCCAGGACTTTTCATTTGAAGGGGGTTTTTGATGACTGTTTCAATCTTTTTAGTTGTGATTGGTTTGTTGAGGACTTCTCTCTCTTCTGAGGTCAGTGTAGGTTTTTTGTATGTTCTTAGGAATTTGATAGTTTCGTCTGCGTTGTCTAGTTTGTTGGTGTACAGTTGTTCATAGTATCCTCTTATGATCTCTTTTATTTGTTCAGGGTCAGTAGTAATGTTCCTGCTTTCATTTCTGATTTTAATAATTTGCATCTCTCTTTTTTTCTTTTTCATTCTAGCTAAGGGTTTGTCAAATTTGTCGATCTTCTCAAAGTACCAACCTTTGGTTTTAATTCTTTGTATTGCTTTTTTCTCTATTTTATTTATTCCTGCTCTGATCTTTGGTATTTCATTCCTTCTGCTTGTTTTGGGACTAGTTTGCTGTCCTTTTTTTAGTTCTTTCAGCTGTATAGTTAGGACATTGATTTTTCTCTTTCTTCTTTTTTAATATAAGCATTGAGGGCTATAAATTTCCCTCTCAGTACTCCCTTCACTGTATCCCATACGTCCTGATATGTTGTTGTGTTCTCGTTTTCATTTGTCTAGAGATATTTATTGATTTCTCTTGCAATTTTGTCTTTGACCCACTGATTATGTGTGTGTTGTTTATTCTCCATATATTTTTGAATTTTTCCTTTTTATCCTGTTGTGATCAGAAAAAGCACTTTGTATAATTTGATATTTTTAAATTTATTGGGATCTGCTTTTTTGACCCAACTTATGGTCTGTCCTTGAGAAAGATCCATGAGCACTTCAGAAGAATGTATACCCTGCTGTTTTGGGGTACAATATTTTGTATATGTCTGTCAGGTTTAGTTCATTATTCAAGCTGTTTTTTAATTTATCCTCTGCCCTGGGTGTTCTATCCAATAATAAGAGTGGTGTAGTGAAGTCTGCAACTATTATTGTAGTGACATCTATATCTTCCTTCAGTTTTGCCAGTGTTTGCCTCATGTATTTTGGGGCACTCTGGTTAGTTGCATAGACATTTATGATTGTTATTTCTTCCTGGTGAATTGCCCCTTTTATTAATATGTAATATCCTTCCTTCTTTTTAATAACAGCTTTGCCTTTAAAGTATATTTCATCCAATATAAGTATAGCTATGCCAACTTTTTTATGGTTTCTGCATGCATGGGATATCTTTTTCCAACTGCTCACTTTCAATCTTTTTGTATCCTTGGGTTTAATTCGAGTCTCTTCTATTCAGCATATAGATGGCTCATATTTTCTTATCCGTTCCTCCTTTCTGTGTTTTTTTGATTGGAGCATTTAATCCATTAACATTCGATGTTAGTAGTGTAAAGGAAGTTATTGCTTACCCATTTTGACCTTTGGGTTTTATCTGTCTTATCTTATTTTCACCTCTCTTTTCACACTTTCAGTTACTTTTACTGATGTAATATTCATTTCCAGACTTTCTTCCAAGCCTCTCTCTCTCCTGTCTTGTCTTTTCACGCTGTAGTATTCCCATTAGTATTTTTTTCAAGGCCATTCTCTTGGTTACAAATTCTCTCAGTTTTTGCTTAACTGTGTTTATTCTAAACTTGCTCTCATTTTTTAAAAAACAATCTCATCATATATAATATTCTTGGCTAGCAGATTTTCTCATGCAGTATCTTAAATACATCATTCCACTGCCTTCTTCCCTCCATGGTTTCTGGTGGGAAATCAGCTCTTAATCTTATTGAGCATCCCTTGTATGTGCTGCATTGCTTTTCTCTTGCTGCTTTCAAAATTCACTCTATCTTTGATATTTGACATTCTGATTAGTATATGTCTTGGAGTGGGTCCATTTGGATTTATTCAGATGAGAGTATGTTTTGCTTCTTGGACATGGATATCTATGTCCTTCAATAGAGTTGGGAACTTTTCTACCATTATTTCCTCAAATATTCCCCCTGCCCCCTTTCCCTTCTCTTCTCCATCTGGGACACCCATGACAGTATGTTTGCACTTCCCTTGCTGTCATTTATTTCCCAGAGACCCTGTTCATTTTTTTCTGTTCTTTTCTTTATCTGTTCTTTTGTGTGTTTACTTTCATAGCCCTGTCTTCGAACTCACTTATCTTTTCTTCTGCCTTTACAAATCTGGTGTTATATGCCTCCAGTGTATTTTCAATTTCATTTATTGTGCCTTTCATTAACATAAGATCTGCTGTTTTTCTGTGTATGCTTTCCTATTTTTCTTTGTGCTCAACTAGCGTCTTCTTAACATCCTTAATCTCTTTAGCCACCTCATTGAATTTATTAAGGTGATTTGTTTGAACATTTTGATTAGTTGTGTCAACTCTTTTATGTCATCTAGAGGTTTAGTTTGTTCCTTTGACTGGGCCATATCTTCCTGTTTCATAGTATGTCTTGTAATTTTTTGTGGTGTCTCATTTACCTGGTGTATTCATTCTGGGTTCAGTTTCTCTCTTTGGTCTATGATTTTCTATTTGATTGGCTTTGTCCTACAGCCCTTCTTTGATACTTGGTTCAAATTGTTTTGGTACTTCAAAATGGCTAGCCAATCTAAATTTTTTCAGCTCTTTGTCCTGTTTCTTACTCTTTCACCCTTCTTGGGTGTGGTATAGGAGGATGCAGTTGTTACTGTTGTCCATGGAGCCTGAAGCTGCCCACATTGCCCCAAGAACTAATGAATCTTCTCCCACCTTTCTCCCCTGCCAGAGGTGTGGACAGAGCTGCAGCTGTGTGCAGTAATTGAATCTGTGTAGGCCAAGACCATCAATAGTTGCCAGAGAGTTATAGAGACTGCCTGGAGTGGGGATGGGGCCGCAGATTTGGGCAGTAAACTAAGCCATGAGCCAAAACCGGCTGCAGTTGTCCAGGTAGACTGATGAAACACCGGTCCCCCTCTGCACCTTCCAGGGATGGGAATGGAGCTACAGATTGTATGCAGCAATCTGTCCATGTGGGCCAAAAGTGACTGCAGTTGCCTGGAGAGGCTAGAGGAGCATTGCCCCTCCTCCTTCCCCATCAGGGGCAGGGATTGAGCCACAAGTGCACCCAACAATCTAGTCTGTGTGGGCCCAAAGCACCTGCAGTTGCCCAGAGAGCCTGAGGAAGCACTATTCCTCCTCTTGTCCTATCGGGGGCAAGGATGGAGCCCCAGGTGTGCCCAAAAATCTTGTCCTTGCTTGCTGAAAGCACCTGCAGTTGTCTTTAGAGGTTGGGGAAGTACTGCCCCCCTCCCCTGTCCTTTTGGGTATGGGGATGTAGCCAAAGGTGTGTCCAACAGTCTACTTCTTGCTGACTGAAAGCATCTGCAGTAGCCCAGAGAGGCTGAGGAAACACCGCCTTCCCTCCTGTCCTATCTGGGGCATAGATGTAGCCACAGGTATGCACAGCAATTTAGTCCATGCCAGCCAAAAGTGACTGCCATTGCCTGGAGAGGCTGGGGAAGCACAATCCCTCTGAGTCCTTCCATGTTAGGGGTGGGGATGGAGCCACATGGGTGCCCTACAATCTAGTCTGTTTGGGCTGAACGCGACTACCGTTGCCTGAGAGGCTGGTGCAGGTGTCCCCAACTTCCTCCCTGCTGGAGGTGGGGTTGGAGCCCAGGCTAGGGCAGCAATCTGACCTGGGTGGGAAGAGGCTGTTCTTCGTGCCAGGGATGGAGTTAAAATGGAGGCTACTGGCTTCTTTCTGATTTGCACAGTTTCAAACTACAGCTGTACTTGGGACTGGACTTTAGACAGCCAAATTTACTAATCAGTAGCTAAAGTTGGTGCCCATCTGTCTTTTCTTCTCCTGTTTTTTGGGAATTGTAACTTCCAACTCCAGCCAGCGAATAGCTCCTAAGGCATCTTGCCCCACCACCAGGGGATGGGCACCCTCCTCTACAGTGTAGAATGCTCTGCTCACGAATCTTCACTGCAGAGGGGCAGTATCCTCTTTCTATCTTCCAAGGTTGTTGCAGGATGCTCTTCTGGCCCACTGGGTCTCCCAAACAGGTGATTTAGATAGCTCTGGCTAATTATTAACTGCACTGCAGGACAAGCTGACTCTTGTAGCTCCCTCTTCTGCCACCATATTGCCCCAGCTCCCTGGAATATTTGATTTTTTTTTTTTAAAGATTTATATTATATTATTTATTTATTTATTTACCACTGTCTGCTTTCTGTGTCCATTCTCTGTGTGCTGTGTCTGCTCGTCTTCTCCTTAGGAGGCACTGGGAACCAAACCTGGGACCTCCCATGTGGGAGAGAGGTGCTCAGTCGCTTGAGCCACCTTAGTATCCTGCTTTGTTGTGTCTTTCATTGTCTTTCCTCTGTGTGTCTTTGTTGCATCATCTTGTTGTGTCATCTCGCCGCGCCTGCCTGTCGTGCCAGCTCACTGTCTTGCTTCTCTTCTCCAGGAGGCACCGGGAACTGAACCTAGGACCTCCTATGTGGTAGGCAGGAGCTAAATCGCTTGAGCCACATCTGCTTCCCAAAGATATGATTTTATATTGAATTTTTCTTTGGGTCATATGTGAAAAGCATTAGAGGATATTTCAAAATAGGACCCTTATTTTGTGTCCCTTTTTAAAAGGTGAAAAATTGTATGCTCCATTAGAAGTATAATAATGTAGGAATTACATTTGTGTCAATCTAATTGGTTTCTTAAATACCATGATTACTTTCTTTTAAGTTTTTTAAACAGAAATAACAATATTGACATATTAATTGAACTATGTTTTACAATCTTGCCCCACAATAACCTAAATTTCTTTCTTGGTCTTTATAAATACATACACGTTTTGAAACTATTTTTAAAAGCATTATTTGGTTTTTAAAAATCATTATTTTTTACATTTTCCCACATTGTATATTATAATGCAAGTATTATGTTATTATAACAGAATATTTTATCTGGATATTATGACACCAATTTATATTTTCCCTTAGTTCTTTTTTTTTTTTTTTTTTTTTTAATAAATATATATGCATATATGTGTATTTGCTTACAAAAATGTTATTTATATATATATACATATATTTTAAGAGGTGCTTAGATTACCCAAAATATTACACGGAACCTACTGGGATTCCCATGTTGCCCACCTCCCACACCTCCCACCACATCCCACACAAACATCTCCCACAGTGTGGCCCACCAC